>OMNN01095364.1:0-14787 GCA_900302755.1 Chromis chromis | reverse complement strand
CTAGCTAGCTGGCGGGATAACAGGCAGGATGACAGCGCTAGAGACGATAAAGAAGTTTTCACAACTTTCTTTTGAGGAAAAACGCCAACTTTTAAAAGATGGGAGACCAACAGATGAGCTACCAGACCTTCAACAAAGGAAAGGTCAGAAAACTGTTCGTACTCTCCACGGAGAATGGTACAAAAGGAAGGATTGGCTTCGTGGATGCGCCTCATTGAACCGGCTGTTTCCCATGTTTGCTGATTGGCGGCACCACCGACAAGGTCTGGACAAATGCGGGATCCTGTGATTTGAACAACTTGCCCTGTGCCAGAGCCAAACATGAAAAGTCAGTGGTCCACATACAGAGCCAGATTGCTCTGAAAACATTTGGCCACAGCAGAACTGACCTGGCTTTGGACGAGCACCTATGGCTGGGTGTTAGCATGCACAATGAGAAAGTAAAAAAAAATCAGAGAAAGTCACATTGATGCTGTGTTTCCTCGTTAAACAAGAGCTTGCATGGACTTCATCTTCAAATAAAGTAAGTCTAAACGCGCGCTCCCTCTCTCTCAGTTGTTTGATTACAGCTGTGTTTAATTAATCGGAAATTTCTATTATTAGCTGATGTCAGGATAACCATGTGAATGGCAAGGTTTAAGAGGAAGAGGTGCTGCACATTTTGAATATGTGCATAAGCCTATTGTTGTAAAGGTTCTGGCTTCTGGCTGTCACTGTCTTGTACGCAAGAGTGGTTTCAGCACCGCAGACAGCTCTGCCGTGCGAGTTGTTGACATTTTCTCCGTGTTTGTGTGTTTCCAACACAAACAACGGATGCGCTGCCATGTCATGAGATATATCTTGTTGGAAGAGTATGGAGACTGTTATTGAATAATTGTTTCAGTTTCTTAAATGGTGTTTTACTATCTTGATTTTGTTAGATTAACACCTGCCAGCCGAAACATGAAATTGTCATTGGTGTCGACATTGGTGGTCTCGATTTGCAGCACCCTGCCTACCCAACCCTAGTGCTCACGGCACGTCACTGGTGACTACTTAATGTGATATCAGTTGTTAGGCTTAGTAAAGCCAGATAATATAAACATATCCTGGCTTTGTTGAACTTGCTTCATAGTAAAGGCTGCAGCTGGCGAGGTTTGATGACTATGTCTGTTTTTGTCTCTCTATTGTTTCTTCAACCTCACCTCCTACAAATTACATTCATATACATCTAACCAGGTGCGTATCCGACTACACATAACCATAAAAAGTTAAACAATGCTGCAGTCCAAAGGGAATATTGTGTTGCAAGATCATATATTTTGCTCAAAGAAAATATGTTATCAGTGAACATTATATAATACACCGATCAACCACAACATTAAAACCACTGACTGCTGAAGTGAATAACATTGATCATATTGGTACTATGTGGTGTTCTGCTGGAAAACCTTGGATTTTGCCAACTGTGTTGATGAGACTTAGACACCCAAATAAACATTGTCCCAGAACAAGCACACTCATCATGCAAATGGCAATCCCAAATGTCACTGGCCTACCCCCTGCCAGACAATGCACCCCACCACATGGCTAAAACATCAAGCAATCAGGAACATCTTGAGGAACATGACAATGGCCCAAGATGTTGATTTGACCTCCAAACTTCCTAGACCCCATTCTGATCAAGCATCAACATGATGCAGTGGAACAAGTATGATTGACAGAGACCCCACTGCACAAGCCAGAGTACCCAAAGGATCCACTGCCAACGTCCTGGTGCCAGAACCCATAGGACAGCCTGAGAGGTCCTCTTGTCCATGCCCAATGGTTCACAGCATTTCTAACCACATAGGGGGGACCAACACAATATTATGCAGGTGGTCATAATGTTATGCCTGATCGGTGTATACGGATACATTCATTATCTGTGCATTTGTGACTTGCCAAATACGTCATTTAACAGTGTTTCTTCATTATGTTAATAAAAAAGTGCAGTCTGGCGTTTCAAAAACATATTGACGTTACAATTTAGTTTTATATAAATGTAATTTCGGAGACAGATTTGGTTAATCATGATTAAAACATTCAATTATTTAATCTATTGATTAAGGTTTATCGTCCCCCATGACACAATTATTTTGTCTATTTTGGGCTTTTCTCTAAACTCTCAAAACACATCTGAAAATGAACTACAAACATATCCACTAGCACAAGCAAATGAGTTTCAGGTGTTAAACAGAAGAATCTTTTAAGGCACTGATGCACAGCTGTGCCTGTTGTCGTTGGCAGAAATCTGTTCTTGCTCTTCTTTCTGTTTTTAACCAGCGATTTATCCGTTTTCTTTGTAAGGCTTTAAAGAGAAGTAATCATGACATTTCCAAGTGTGGCATTTTCATCATTGATGGACAGCATGATTCGCATTCACTGCAAAAACACGACTGAAACTACACTGTAATTAAAAAGAGAAGCATCTTCACAGAGTCCCCAGAGTTCCAAAAAAAGTGGGAACTCAAAACTACATTACAGGAAAAGATATCTTGATGAAATGAGATCAATAGAATATAGTGACAAGTTATTATTGGGCAGAAACTTGTTCCTTCAATAAATGAGCCGTTTCAAGGATAACTTCTGTACTGCTGTCGTCTTTATATCTGATAACTTGTTTGTACAATTTTTCCAGCTTAAAACTTAGCGTTTTTCTCTGTTACATTAAAAATCCACAACTAAATAAGCAGCATCCATCCATCCATCCATTATCTGTACATTATCTGTACGCCGCTTAATCCTCTGGAGGGTCGCGGGGGAGGCTGGAGCCTATCCCAGCCAACTTAGGGCGAAGGCAGGGGACACACTGGACAGGTCGCCAGTCCATCACAGGTCAGACTGAAAGTTTAAAACGTTCCTAGTTGTGAAGAGTTTACTGCAAAATTCAGCTTATTTGCTTCATCAGGACTGAGTGGGTGGGGATTGATCACATTGAATGCTATAACTCAGTGAGATGAGCTAAACGGGAAACATGGATACAGATACAGTTCATGCAGAACCCCATTACTCCCTACAGAGGATGTTCTGACCCACGGTTTGATTCTTATTTTTTGTACAATCTATCCCCAAAATGATGCTCCTATGAAAATGCACTGCACATTTTCAAGTGCACTTCTTGATCACATTTTGAAAAAAACATTTGTTCTACAGTAATGACGTAATAGGTATTGTGTCCACTTTCGAAAAGCCACAAAGTTTGCATCAGCCGGATGGAGCAGTGGTGGAAGTCAGACACAGAACTTTCTCCTAGGAGACTGGGGTTTGTGTTGCACCATTTAAACTTTGTTTTCACTCTCTGTTTACATCCATTTTCACTTACTGTTTGGTTTGGCACCAAAACTACTTGGTTTAGAAAAAATATCATGTTTTCAGTTAAAATAGACCATTTCACACCATGTTTGAAGCTTCATTAGGTTTAGGCACCAAAACTACTGGGTAAATAGCAAAGATATGTTGATTAGAAACATAATTTTTGAGTGACATGGCTCCCATTTACAACAAACAATCACTCAGAAGTGCTACATGATGCAAACTTCATTGTAGATGCATTTGCAGACGTACAACTTCATCTAGTGGTTTTTGACTGCAGTGATTATCCCTAATATTTCTTTGTATGTTGCATAGATACAAACGGATATTCTCTATGCATCCGCACAAGAAGTGACTGCAACTCAAAAGTGTAGGAAAAAGCAGGAGATATGGTACATGTTGAGGATGAAAATGAACACAAAAAAAAGTGTATCCCAGGGAAGAGGAGATCAGGTGAAAGAGAGATGGAGGAAAGAATGGAGAAGAGTGAGATAGCTGAAAATGAGTGTGAAACAGATCGGAGGCTGTGTGCAGAAGCAGCAGATGGACTGGGGAGCAGCAGAGCGAGGCGGAGGAACACAGCCTTTGTTCTCCCTGATGTCTGCCTGCCTGTTTTCTTTTTTTTTTTGGTCTGTCTGCATGTCTTCCTACCTTTCTGTCTCCCTGCCTGTCGGTTTGTTTGGAAATGTTTTTAACACTCACCAATATGCTTCTGCTATCCTCATGTCTCTGCTTTCCTTTTCTCTCAGCTATTCAAACTTACCAACTTCTACCATCTCTTCTTCTCTCCCCTTGTTAATGTCTCCATCCTCCTGTCTCACTTCTTGTTTCTCCCACATGAATATTCCTTCTTTTTATTTTCTACCACTTCCATTCATCTCCTTTTTTACTCTCATCCTCACATTATTTCTATATCACCCTCCCTCCATTCTCCATTCTCCATGTCTTTGACCTCCAAACTACCTTTTGTAATTTTGCCCTTGTGTTTCTTTCTCTGCAGTCCCACTATCATCTATCCTCCTATACCAGCACTTACAATCCCCAGAGAACTTGTAGACCACCAATCTCTCTCACGTTTCCTCTGTTTCCTCTCTCCTTTTCTCTTAGTTTCTTTCCTCTCTGCCCGTAGCACAGATGTTATAGCACATGCCATTACACCTACACACCATTACTCCTAATATCTCACTGGGGTGAGAGTATGCACATGGCAGAGCTCATCTCTGACAACTCTTCACAAATGATAACACACGCATGCCCACACACGCAAGAGATAGAATCTCACTTATTCATGCTGCTTTTCGTCTTGATGTTTTCAAAATCTTTTAATTTCAGGTTTCTTAATGTTTGATATATCTCAAAAAAATCAACCATGTAGCAGCCAATATTACTGTAATATTTTGTTTGGGCTGTTTATTGATTTTTCAGCACTCACACTTCAAATTTTATATTTGAAGTATTGTATGTGTGTATGTATGTATGATTCTGTCTGAGGTACCCTCCAAAGATCATCCCAGCTCTTCTCACAGCGGGTAGTTCAGTGCCACGCTGTGAACAAAGGATTAGGAGAAGAGTGTGTGTTGTGTGTGTGTGTATGTGTGTGTGTGTGTTTGTGCATGTGACTGCACACATAACCCTATATCCTCAGGGCTGACTGCTGCCTAGCCTCCATTCTCCCACCATCCATCTCTTGCCGTGTGTGCATGTGAGTGTGTGCACACGCGTGCGCACTGATGCTATCATCATATTAACATAGATGACAATCTGGCGCGAAGGAGCTGATCAAAGATAAATTTCCCTCCCTGGCTCGCCTCCCGTTAATTACGCCATCTGTGTAGGAACGTAGCGTCCTGAGTGTGGGGGAGGCCGATCCGTCAAATGCTGCCGCTCTCCAGCGCAGACAGGAATTCACCAGAGACGGATCGCCTCCAACCCGCAGATAGGTTACGCACACATGGCCGCGAGGGCACACAGCATACGTATGCCGCCACGATTTTAGTGCCGTAAAACACTCACACAAACACTGATACTTGTATATACACACAACCCTTTGCTCACCTCTCACCACCAATCATACACATCAGCACCTCTTATACTGCGTTTAACTCAAAACGCTATGACAAGTTGCCATTAGGCCATGCAGTGACACACAGCTTTCACAGAGTGCAAATCTTTAGGTTGCATTTTGTTCAGCTTGAAGCCAGTTTTAAACAGCACCAACAGCAACAAAGAAAACTCAGATATAGTTATAGGGTTGTAACAGGGTTTCAACAAAACATGTTTAAAAATCACATTCATTTACAACTAATTCACAACAGCAAAGGTTTTGGAAGAAAAGAAACACCACAGATTGCACTTTTTACCAACATAAAGATATCCATCATCTGCGGAGAGTAGTTCCTGCATGGCATAAGCTACTCCGTATGCTTACGAACTTAACATGTATTGGAAAGAATCGAGAAATTTTTGTTGCCTTTTCAACTTATACAATGTTAAGGTATTTCTGTACAGAAACAGCAAGTTAGCAGAGCCAGTTGCTCCGTTTATGTCTACACAGGAGGCATTCAGGTACAGTACTGAGCTTCGGATCCGGTGTTATGCTGGCACCATGCATCACCTCCCTGCCATAGTTGTGTTTGGGATACTGTCTCACTATCAGTTGATGGGATAACATTAGTGTCCCCTGCTGCCCTCAGTCTCACTGAATACTCTAAAAGCTGAATGTGATAGTTCTATCAGTCCACCACATGAGTCATTTTTTTTCTTGTGAGCCAGTCATATTTTAACAGTAAACTGTCCCAGACATTATAAGTTTTGTCAAAGAACCTTCGTTTAAAGTCAGGGGTTTTGATAAGAAGCCCAGCAACCTAGAGAAGCAACATAACCGTGTGTTTGAGCATGCAAAGAACTCGAAGAATCTATTCTCCCCAGTATTTCTTGTAGCATGAGCTGGTATGCACTTTCAGCATTTAAGCCCTAAGATCCTTCAAAACTCTAATTGTAGCCTCTAACAGCATGCAGTCTCCAGCTTATGCGTCTGTGAAGATACATGTAAATTTGTCTGCAAACCCTTTCAAAGAAGGTCTGATATGTGCAGATATGAACACATACATTCATATTTCTGTGCAATAACCTCCATGTATGGATGCCTACATGCAGCCTGGGAAGTCTTTCAGGTTTCAAATGTGGTGTCTTGTTCTTCCAACAATGCATTGGTTACCCTGTAGCATTTGTTTCAATGTGCAAGGTAGTCTAAAAGATGTATAAGATTCTTTGAATGTCTGTAGCCAAATATTGCAGCTTTTCAGGCAAGTTTGCTTTGTAACACGTTAACATTATGAAAGGGTATAGTTTAACCCAAAGCTAAACTTAACCAAGTAAGGTGCCTAAACCTAAACACGAAGCATATGAAAAAAAGACTCAAGTCACAATGATCCAACACAGAAAACAAACAGTAGTTTAAAGGGTGCAACTCCTCTAATTTATGGCACCACCGCCAACTTCCTCTAACCTCTCTATAAGCTTTAAACTGGAAAAACTCTGATACATCTCTAGGCATTGAGAATTGAGTCAGGAGTCCCCAACACTATAAGAAAACCTTATGCATATTGTCAAAGACACCAGTGGCTTGATAAGCTGTACTTGATTCCCTTTGAATGACAACGGGTTGGACTACCAGGACTGGACAATACATTGCCAATACATGCAATTAAGGCATATTTGACAATGTAAATTAGGACAGAAATGTCTTAATAGGAGATACATTCGGGATTATTTCAGTGGACTGATGATACAGCTACCCCTGTACACTTCATTGTATTCATTTGTATTCAGTATGAGAGTAATCTTATCAGTGACTAACAAGCTAATTGTATTACTGTCTACATGAGGGTAACATGGACCACCATTCCCAATTGGTTGGTTACTAAGTGCTTTAATTGACAGACATCCTTCTGGTGAGCCCTAAAAATCTTCACAAATAAGGTTGTCAATGACAATGGACTATCACATAATCATGAAGAAGCACACATAAAACACAGAAAAGTGGTGGAAACTGTGAACAGTTTTCAGGTTAGCAGCACAAACATCCAGTATAGCTGTGCCAGTGGGAGCTCCCTTCCTCCAGAGGAAGGGTGAAAGCGAGAGGTGCCCCCATGCCCCACGCTTGTGCCAGATGCGTGGGGTAAGCTTTACGAGGTGGCACTCAGCACAAAGTGCCACATAGCGGAGAGGCACACGCCATTAATCTCCTTCCTTTGGGATGCCGCTATGCTTTAAGAGTCCTCCATCCCCCCTTTGCACCACCTTTCTATCCTCACTGCCTCCACTCTCCCATCATTCCATCAATCCTTCCATCTGTTACTCTGTAAACCAAAGACTGCTATTCCTCTGCACTTTTCTAAAGGATGTCTTCAGCTTCAATACATGCATAGGTTTCAATACATGCATAGGTTTTCACTCACTTCAACGCCATCCATCCATCCATCCATCCATCCATCCATCCGTACTTAATCTAATTTCGATGCAACCCCCTTAGAATCTCTCATCTCGTCCTCTTCCCCTCCTCCAGTTCTCCCACCAGTCCAATGAAGCAGTCACAGCTGCTCAGCCATTTCACGGGGGGGCCGCACTGATCACACCATTACGATTATTGACTACATTAAGCAAAGCTGGTGGGGCGGGAGGGGGGGCGGCTGGTTGTAACATTGACCACAGTGTTGTGTGATCAATATACCCTTTGAGGGAGAGAGGGAGATAAAAGACTTAAGATTTACCACGCCAATAGTTTGTTCTGGGTTTCATACAAAGGACAGATAAACAGACCTAAAGCTCATTCAGCAAATACAAGACAATATACAGGTTTGACAGACATATGAGTAAACTTGTAAGTGTCTTTTTCATATGTATTTTCTCATTTTAATGTCTCTGCACTTTCTTCTGTTTGAAACGGAGTGCTTCCTTTGAATCCAGAGGTCAGACAAACCAAATCAGCCACCGCTATAAAGGCAAAACAAACACAAACAACCAGTTTTGCTTCAGAGACAACTTCTAAAGGAGTGTTTACATCTTCACTGAGTAATTAATTACTACATCCACCACACACTGGTGTCCTTGGAGACGTTATTGGACAACCAAAGTTTTGGTGCAGGGGCCTTAGAAGATGAGCAAGAAACATTGATGTACACTCTACACTCCACGAAGCATTTGATGCACACAAGAATCAAGGTCATCATTAAAATTTCAAAGGCTTCAAAGCGATATAGTATTAAGTACCGCTTAAATTGACCATTAAGAGAAAAATTTAGTTCGGCATCTTAAAAATTCTCTTTCATCCCTCGAATCATTTTCATGTGATAAACCTATTGAGGGGAGGTTTTGTGGGGGAAAGCTATGAAGCAAATAAAACCAGAGTGCTCTGGGAAGCCAGAGTACATCAGGAATGTAAGTTTTGTTCAGTGATGTGTTTTCAAAGTGAATGAACTTTGACTCTTCATTTTTTAATGTTTCTATCGGTTTGGAATCTTAGCATAATTTTGCAGTTCTTTTCATGTTGCATAATATATTCATAGTAACTGAAACTTCATGTTGTTACCACAAAACATGTTAAGTTAAATCTCTGTGTGTTTGTAACTCTTGAGTCGTGGTGCATTCGCGTGTCTGTGCTCGCTCCTACTTGTAGCATTCGTGTTTATGATTATGGTGCATTTTCAGGTCTCAGGCCCCACTGATGAGCGCCAGGCTCTCCTAGGATCCTCCTGGAGCTTTCCCAGATGGCTTGCAGAACTCCTACCCGTCTCTGGACTGGCAGCACTGCCAGGCCCGCGCTCGCTTGCAGGGCACACAGACTGGGGACTTGGCACATCACTCTCTCCCAGGACAAAGGAGCAACTTTTGGAGGTCATCTGAGTGTTCTTGGACCAGCTGTACTTTTACCAAACTAGAAATTCTGTTCTGTTCTTACTATGACTTTTCAGGTCAGGGAAAAGACAAAAAGTTTATTTTGGAGCTGCAGTAGCAATACACTGAAAATAAGACAGTAGAGTGGATATCTTATATAGACTGCATTATGTTTTAAAGAGGGCAAATGACAAATCTAGAACTGCTCTCTACAAATTTGTTAGTGACAACCAAGCTGCCTACTTTGGGATTTTTACAAGAAGTCTACATTTAGAGTTTGCATATCATAGTCACGTGAATAGTGGGAAAATTAAATTATCAATACTAAAAGAGAAAGATAAAATGTTTTATTTCCTATATTTGTCATCAAGATAACAAGTAGACAGTATTATAAAAACAAAATAGTGGAACTCTGTGTTTAGGCCATACTTGACTGCATGTCTGCGTTCCATTTGCTCAAGTGTTTTACAGAATCGCGTCTGATTACTGACAATTGGCAACTTCTGCTGTTGGAAATGCCAACAGCTCAAATGGCCACCTGAGGCTGGCTCCAAAAGCATGTAAATCCCCATAGACCCTCATGTTAAAAATGCCCAATTTTAAAGCAGAAATAAACATGTTTACAGTCTGGTCCAAAAAAAAGGTTTTGCTCTATCTTCCCTACTTGTTTAAATTGTATTAAGGCTTTATGTTGTTATGCATAATTAAGGGCATGAACATGTTGATGCCATCATAGGACAGTTCATTGCCCAGAGATTTTTGCATGGCCTGCATCACCTTAACTCAAGCTCCACCTTCTTGCTTATTTTTAAATTTGCTGGGAGTTAAGAGGAGTCAGGCAATACCAAGATGGGACTGAGCTTCAAAAAAGAAAAAAATCTTCAGGAAACCTATGGGTTCCTCCATTTTTATATACAGTCTATGATTACCAAGTGTCATATGACTGAAGGTAAACAACAAGTTGTGATACCAAGGTGACATTCAGTTTTCACCTGTGTTGACTCCTGAATTTACATTAACCCATCACACAGCTCCAAGCCATGCTGTCTTTAGCAACTTTTTCAGTTGAGATTTTTTAATAGAACTCCAAATGTGGTGTCAGGAGAAAATAGGGAGAGATGAAGATAGGGAGCAGAATTAAATGATACGGAAATTAAAGTAGGCGTAAATGACTCGGCAAGGGTGAAGGACGGAATAAATTGGATTGGACTGATTCTGAAGCCAGCAAGATAAAATCCAGCAGGGATAAAAGGGGACCATCTATGCAGTCACATGGAACAAAATGTGTGTGTGTGTGTGTGTGTGTGTGTGTGTGTGTGTGCGTGTGTGTGTGTGCGTGCGTGCGTGCACGGGGGTATATAACTGTGCACGCACTCAACCCAAATTCATCCATTTGTTCATTATTAGTAAATTCTCCTCACTTGCAGCCTTTCTGTTTCTCACACAGACACACACACATGCACACAAGAATGCCTTAACATCTTGAATTGGTGGTGACCTTGCTGTGCTGGACTCCTTTCCTGTTGTTGTTTTTCTAAGAGAAGGTTTGGAAGCTGTGCATGCAATGATATGTGTCCGTGTGTGTGTGTGTGTGTGCTGGTAGCGGTGGGGTTACATGGGGATGTTGCCGGAAGTGTTGCAGTGATTAAAAACATTCCTGCATGGTGCCATCTCTTGGAACCAGGCTGCCCTACAATTTCCTCCAGCTGGAAAGGTTGAGACTTAAGACAAGAACTGTTCCAGTTGCACCTGTTAGAGCCTCGATCCACCACTTGCCTTTGTGTGTGTGTGTGTGTGTATGTGTCCCTCTATAGAAGCAGTGTTTATCCCCAAGGCACAACATTAAAAAAAACTGAGTGGTTGGTTTAGGGAATAGCAAAAAAAAAAAAAAAAAAAAAGAGAGAAAGAAAAGAAAAAGAAGAAACACCAACAAAAAAGAGAATGAGAGAGAGCCACAGAGAGGTCCAGATCAAGAAGGCTACTGGAAGAGCATCCTGGGACACGCTCAAAGGAAAGCCCTGAGGGGGGTAGACAGAGAGAGAGAGAGAGAGAGAGAGAGAGAGAGTTGGGGGGGAAGACTATGTGATGTGAGAGGGGGGGATAATCCTTTTCCCCCAGAGAACCTATAGACCTCATGACCACAGACAAAGGGAATGACTCTCAGCCATGCAGCCAACATCGCTGTTCAATCAACTGTTGATAGGAGAAAGAGTGAAAGAGAGAGCGTCCTCTGCCCCATTCATGTGCCAGATGTGTGGGGTGTGTTTTACAAGGTGGTGGTTGGCACAGAGAGTCAGATCAGGAGTGGGTGAAATCTGAAGCACAGTGGTACAGCCCCTGTCACACTCAAGTGTCCTTGAGGGCGACTTTAAATTTCTACCAGGTCCAAGGGTGCTGTTATGTAGCTGAGCTTGACCCCCCCTGGTGTCCCCGTGGAGAGCGGACAAATGTAGGACAGATAAACTTTCACATTTAAAGCTGCAGAAGCACTATTTTGCAGTTTTCTGAGCCACCAGTGAACAATATGTCGACACTGTAACTGAGATCTGACTGCAGACCCACGTTGGATCCAAGCGGTTTAACCAACTCTGATCATGTGGTGTGTTAAAATCATTGCCGGGGAATAAAATATGTTTTTAGAGACAACACAGAGAGTGTAATATGTGAAAATGACATGAGTTTTTCAGCACGGCTGCTTGTGAATTGATGGCATATCAGGCTCCAGGAAATGTTTGTGTTCCTCTCTATTTGGATCTGTTAGAGTCGACCACGTTTTAGCCTGTGTGGGTCAGATTACTCTCATGTTCATTCAATCCAGGTCATTCATCCTTGCATAAAATGCATTTATGAGCCCGAGGTTCAGGTGGGTTTTCTACTGGTTCATTTTGGCTTGTATCCAAAATATTTGACCTATGAAGACCTCAAGTCTGCACTGTAATATAATTAATATAATATTACAAGATTTCTATCAGCTATGCATTCCTTTTATTCTATTAATTCCAGAATCATTATGCTAAAACTTCTTTATATTAAATATATTTATATGAAAATAGGTATTTGATGGGATGGAGAATAATTAAAAAATATAATATGTGATGCACACCAATGAACCTTCATATGAACCCTTGTTGAAAAGTTGGCATGAAGTCAAAGTCGGATGACCTCTGTGCCTCCTGTTAAAAGCTACAAGTTCTATAACTTACCCCTAGGTACCGAGACCTCCAGAGCGAAGCGAGAGCGGTGCCTGGTGAGTTGCTTTAATTACTTCTCTCCCTCCCTTGCTGCTAATACCTTTATTTTATTAGGCCTGATCTGATTCATATGCATAGTGCAGACATAATTTTGATTTGAAATTCTTTCTTATCTGCGGTGGCTGGGACTACCCCTGCATGACTGCATCCAAAATCAATTACCTTGCTTGGTCTCCTGGCGAGCATTTGGCAAGGAACAGAGTGGCACAGTGTGCAGGCTCTATTGCAAACTTTTAACCTTAAAGACAATGTTGTTTTTCGCTTTGAAGGACATCTCTGATACCGGGGCGATGTGGTGTTTTATGGATGAGGAGATTGTCGTATCACTTCAGAACATTCCCTCATTCAAATCACTCACTGTGAAAGCTGGTTAGAAGCAGCGATTTTGTCATGTCAGTCAGGTTGCAACAGAGACAACGAGTGAATGCAAAACCTAACTTCTGAAGCCCCAGCTCGCTATCCCTCCTTATGACTCCACAAAAGAACTGCAGGGTAGAAAAGCTGCCTCCTTTCCACACAAAACTCCAACCTGTGTCTTACAGCCGAGCTCGTCATACTGCATCTTGCCATCATATTTACATAAGGGTAACACCTGTGTTAAACAAACATCCCCAAAGATGTTTGGCTATTCATTTGCAGCAACTTCTCGTTATGGATCCATTATGGAAAGCGCCCAATGCACCGGGGTGTAATGACACAGGCAATGCTTGCTGTAAAACAGTGGCATATGGCTAAACTACACAACATTAAACATTTTGGAGACTGTGCCTCCCTGGTGCCTAAATAGCACAGCGCTTTGGCAAATAAACCATTACGCAGTGTGAATGACTTATGGACTCGCATGCCAAGCTGGGCTTCTTAACCATGTTTTACTGAGACAAACAAAGCAGCACATGCAAAGAGAGCAATCTGCATTTTAAACTTAGTGAAAATACACACCCGCCACATGTCAGCAAACTCAACATGAAAAATTTATAACAATATATAATTACAGCAAATACACATGTTCACATTTACATATATCACGCATTTACAGATGCATGGTAAATGTAAATGTGGACCGTTTATTATTTTATTGGACAAAGTGGCAAAAGGCTAAACAAACGAACAGCGTCATCAGATGTTTTTACCATCCCAGCAGGGATACATATAATCCACCCAGCAGGCCCTGTCTTTGCCTTGGAGTCTTCTCTCATTTGGTAGTTGCTGGAGTAATTCTTTAAAGAAATGTACAAGAAACACCCTCAAACATGAAATTCACGCCCAGACCAGCTCAGTGGCTCCTTATGATGTGGCAGCTCTGCTCCAAGCTCCTCCTTGATGTCTAAACCTACCTACTCTATCCTAATGTGTTTCTTTTTGGTCATTACTCAAAGCTTGTGACCACTTTCTGAGCACTGCACTGCAAAAAAACCCTCTAAAGTTACACCTTCAGCGTCAGCATTTTCTTCACCATGACAGCCGATTAAAACAGTCATATAACTCCATCAGCATGCTGTTGATGGAGCCATCTTACACTCACTCAGATATTTTACCCTGTTGCAATATGACATTTTCAGCCCACTGAGGACAATTTGCCTTTGGCTTCAGATCCATGACCAAGGCTTTAGACTGCATTACAGCTACTTAACTATTTGCTGCAAACCACCCTCAGTGGATTCTGCAGGCCACAGTCTGACAAAGATAGGACTGTGTCATCTACAAAACATCATACGGCAAACCTGAAGTCACCAATCTGGGCGCTCTTTAAAAAAAAGAACAAAGTCTTGTGAACCATCAGGCTGCTTCAGTAGCCAAAGAAATGTAACATGAGGCTTTCTAACGTATACATAAACATACTTGTGTGATGACACACAGACACAGACTGCAGGCAATCATCAGCTGGCATCGCAACTCCACATTTTGCTGTGAGCTTAAGTGGCCTCACAGCCTGCTTCTGCTTCTGCATCTACTTCTCTGTGCCAGCCATGTAAACCCCCTCAGTCATGCAATTCCAGCCATTTCTGTGTGATTGATGTCAGTGCTTAGCTGGGCGACAGAGGTCACAGTGCCTGGGAGATTGTTTTAGCCCTACCTGCTCCTCTTTTCCACTTCCATCTCTTTTCTGTTTCTCTCTCTTTCTCTGTCTCTCCCCCCCTCTCTCTCTCCCCACCTGGAGTGTCATGAACCCTCTCCACACTCCACCACCTAATTATATCCTGGACGTGTAAATGTATTCATATTCATGAAGGCACAGATGCTAAATTAACTGTGGCAGGGACACGTCGCACTGTGCCGACTGCACAATCTGCTTCCTCCACTTACAGAA
>OMNN01095359.1:0-16521 GCA_900302755.1 Chromis chromis | reverse complement strand
TCCATGGCACCCCTAATTCTAAGTGCCAAAAGTTCCATTATAATGTGGCCTCTCAGTGATTACTGTGCATTTTTAAACATGGTATATTATTACTGTATTGTTGTTCATTTGACCATTCCACCCACTTCCTCACTGAGACCTAATTACAAAAAGAACTGAACACTATAAGAATGTTCTTTACCAGATGTGAATGTCAAGGCTCATCATAATATATCATTATCCAAATTAGGACTAAAACAGATGTGTTTTTTTTTTTATCAAGTTAAGTTCTTTATATTTTCGTCTATCAGATTAGATTTTCCCAGAGCTCATGGTTACAACTTAAAATGTCTGATTTTGTTTGACCAATAGTCTACAACCATAGCTCAGTCCGTTATTACAGAAGACTTAAACAATCTGTCTTATTCAGTCCAGTGGAAATCGAGCTTTATCAGACCAGACTGCATTTTTCGATCTTCCGCTGTCCAGTTTTGTGAGTCTGTGGCCACTGCAGCCTCAGAGATTTGTTTTTGGCAGACTGGAACCTGGTATGGTCTTCTGTTGGTGTAGCCCATCCACCTCAAGACTGGACATGCTGTCCATCCTGAGGTGTTTTCTGTTTACCGCAATGGTAAAGAGTGTTTATCTGAGTAACCAGATACTCTTTTTGACCATTCTCCTCTGACTCTCTCCACAAGCTATAATTCCACAGAACTGACGCTCACTGGTTGTTTTTTGTTTTTTGCACTTTTTTGAGTAAACCCTAGAGAAGTTGTGGTTAAAATCCTGGGATAAGAAGTTTCTGAAATACTCCAACCAGCCCATCCGACACGATGATGGGAATATAAACTAACGCTCCAGAGCTGTGTCTGCCGCATGATTGACAAGTGTTCATAATAACATGATTGGTTAGTGTATTTATTTCATGTTTCATGGATGTTGATGTTAATTTAAACTTCATCATTCCATTGCAAATTCTTAACACAGTGACATGAAGTCTTGTCATTTGTATGTCATTTAATTTGTCATCATAAAGTTGAAAATAGTATATAGTGAACTTATAAAACTGACTGCACACCCTAAATTATAATTTATTATTATCCATTTAATAGTTTAATAATCTAGCCAGCTAACAAGGTAGGATAGCACACAGCTAAGGTAGCTTCTTCATGTTAACGAGCTTCTCTTTTAAAAGCACTCTGCTGTTGCACATTATTAAATACCCCATCTCAGCTCTGATGAATGGTATTCTTATAATAACTGGTGACGATTATCTAGAGTATTAAAGGAATAGTTTTCGGAAAACACTCAGAACTGGAGTCCAGACATTGTTTAGCTTAGTGTGAAGACTCAAGTCAGAGGAAAACAGTTACTTTAAGTTAGTTTAGTTTAGAACAGAGTTCTCAAACTGCAGTCCTCCAGGGCCACTATCCTGCAGGTTTTAGATGTCTCCCTCTTCCAACACACCTGATTCAAATGATCAGGATCGTTATCAGGCTTCTGCAGAGCTTGATGATGAGCTGATCATTTGAATCAGGTGTTGGAAGAGGAAAACATCTAAAACATGCAGGATAGTGGCCCTCGAGGACCGCAGTTTGAGACCCCTGGTTTAGACACACCTACTAATATATTGAAAGCTGACTGATTAACATATTGTATCTCCTAGGAATGGAGAAAAATACATTTTAATGTCCCTGTATGTGAGATAATTTGTGGTTTAAGGGATAGCAATGTGCTGGGACTATGTCTTCATGAACAACAGTCTAGTGCAGGGACTGTGTACAGTGTCCCAGAGTTTTGTTGTCGCTGTGAATTTGTGACCAAAACCTGTTCTGACCAATAGAATGTGTTAATCTGCATTTTATCCAGAGATTAGAGGTCGACTCATATGGTTTTCACAGGGTCAATGCCAATATCAGTACTGATTATTATTGCTTAAGGAGGACGAGAACCAGTATTTGGAACTGGTCTACATTTACAGTAAAACTGAATATCCTGGTGTCCATATTTAAAATAGTACAAACTTCAACTCAGAACTTTGTTGAAATGCCTTGATCTGTGTTTGAGATGTTTATTTAAAAAAAATGCTTTACAACATTTATCCTTCAGTATTAGGATGGGATGGTCCACTGTGACAGGATATCGCTTGTAACTAGGGGTGGGACAAAATATGGATACAGCGATATATCGTCGTCCCTCCTCGTGTGATATGAGTATCGATACGCTGGAGCCAAATGTCGATCCTTTAATTCATATAATAAGGCGCTCTAATAAGGCGCTAAACCCTGCCAGATCCCCCTGCCAGCTGCCATTTCCCCAGCGTCACTACTTAATGACTCCACACGGTGGCGTTTATCACATGATTGATGGAGACTTCAGCGGAAATGAATTGGCCCAAGAAGAGTTTGTACAGGTATAATGGAGGACAGCAACGCTACCGTAAGAGACGCCCCATCCACGTTGAAATCCAAAGTGTGGACCCATTGTTGTTCAGTGGTTCATCCAAATTTGTCAAATTCAGTGAAGGAGACACCAAATTGCAGTAAATACATAAATACTAAACATTTAGTATTTTTCAGTTATAGATATCGTGATGTATCGTTCTGTGATTGTCTTGCAATATATCGATTATCGCAGTATCGTGATAGTATCGGTATCGTGAGCCATGATTCCCACCCCTACTTATGTAACCAATAATGCTGATAGTGCTGTGGGTGGGAAATTGCTTGAGACCACAGTGTGGTTTTGAAAAATGCTAAATATCGGACCCCAAAATGGGCCAGACCAGTTATCGGTCAAGGCCTGCCAGCGGTATGACAGTACTGGGTGGATAGTTAAGCTGGTGTTTGTTAGGAAATAGTTCCAGCATGTAACAAACAAGAAGCAAAGCGTAGATCAGTGAGCTTAAGAGGTGTTGGTAAGTGTATTTTTTAACTTTGGACAGAGCCAGACTAGCTGTTTCACCCTGCTTGAAGTCTTTATGCTAAGCTTTGCTAATTCCATCCTGAGGCCAGCTCAATGCAGACATGAGACTGACAGCCCAAGAGCAAAACGAAAGAAATATTAGTATTTTGCAAAATGTTACACAAGTCTTTAAATCCTGTGTTTAGCACCGGTGGTTTCAAGCTGAAGGAAAATTGTCCCCCATGTTTGTGGAAACAATGACAGTTCATCTGACGAGCCCATTTTAAGTGGACCAGACAATCAAAGAGACACTATGACTGACAATGACAAGGAGGCAAGAACTAAAATGAAACCTAGTCTTCACTGTAAACAACATTTGGACTCACTTTAGAAATTGCAGGTTGATAATTCCGCTGTACAGGTTGCAGAGCTAAATTGGGACTCTTATCTTCCTCTATTGCAAGGAAGGGTGTGACCCTCTCTGTGGTTAGTTTGTTTTGGCAGGAAGAATATCATAGGTTTCCCCACACTTTGACAGAGGCTGAGGGCTACTGTCAGCAGTCTGTTGCACTGATGCGTACAGCCTCTACTAGCAGAGTCACTGCGTTCACACATTCAAATTGAACACACACCTGTTGTGCCCCTGAACAGGTCACCAGTCCACCACGAGGCTAACACAAAGCCTTTTGTTGGACTGTTTCTAACAGGCAACCTTACATGCTAACATTGACACCTGCGACCAATTTAGAGTGATCAGTTAACCTCACACTGTCACACTAATCTCTCTGATAATCACAGAATACTGTGCATTTCACTTTGCAGTCTTCCAGATAATACTTTTTGTTCAGATAACCAGTGGTTTCAGCCTGGGAATAATGCTTGTGTCTAAATGGCTGACTGTTACCAAGGACTTTCTCCATCTAACACAAGACACAGCAGTATCACTACTCAACTGTCAGTTTCTGAGTCTGTCTGCTCAGCATGCCCTCTGTGTGTGTGTGTGTGTGTGTGTGTGTGTGCGTGTTGTCAGTAGTTCAGTGTTTTATATATGCTATTTATTAAGGTTATGCATGCCTTTGTCTAACTATGTAACTTTATTTAGGCTTTTTTCACTCCTCTGAAGAATCCATCCATGTCTCTCCTGACACAGCAGCTAGCACTGCCTCATCATATGTTGTTATGGAACCTCAGATACACATTGACTGCTTTACTGTGTATAAATGAAAGCATCATTTATGAAAATTAATTCATTAGCATGACTTAAAAAGTCACTGTGGTATTTTAATCCTCTGATTCTCAAGCAGTTCCTCTGTGTTTTTGTTCCTGTCACATTTTCCTCCCTGTGGGCTCATTTTCCACTGCAGTACAAAGATCTGCACCTCTTTGGAAACAGCACACCTATTCTAGCTAGACGTAGAGAGAACTCAAAAATGGTTTATTTGCAGTATGACACATTTTTAATTGTATAATTCAGAAAAGCAGAAAAAACCCAAAATGTAATTCATTAAATTGTTCATTTTTCAACAGTTGAAAAAAACCTGGAGTCAACATGTTTCTAGGTTCAGCTGAAAGCTCTCAAAGTTTGTGACTCCTGACTCATAGCTGATTCACTATTGGCTTCTTGGTTGCACCAAGAAGAGCAGAATCTGGGCAGTGGAAAAAGTTTATTTAAAATTTTTCATTTTTCAATTATACCACTACAATGAAGTGATTAGGTTGCTTTTACTGCTCAAATAAAAGAAATTCACACAGTAGTAGTTCAAGGACTGTTAGAAAGGTTTTTTTGCTCGAATATATGTTGACATTTGTTTGACAACAGGCATAACTTGCCTTTTAAAGCCTGCTGGCAGGTTTTGGGGTTCTAAGGGTAATGTGATCATTTAAGGCAGCGGTCCCCAACCACCGGGCCTCGGACCAGTACCGGGCCGTGGGTCATTTGGTACCGGGCCGCACAGAAAGAATAAAAACGTTTTATTTTATTTCTGGTGGACTCCGCAGGGTGTTTTATTTTGAAAAATGACTAGACCGTCTTCCCGTCTTTGCTCGTTTCCCGCATTTGACTCGTCAATCTGACCCCCTGACAAAATGAATATAAAACAAACGTCTCTGGGAGCTTCTTTGAAAAGAGGGAGAGACTCGAAAAAGTAAATACATATTTAGCAATAAAAAGTAATTTGATTTATTTAGGACACTTTAAAAAAACAAAAACAAAAAAAACATTCAATTTTAAAAAAATTGCAGCCTTTTTTGCACCACGGACCGGTCACTGTGCCCTCAAGGAATAACAGAATAATAGACTGAGGCTTATAACTGTGAGGACACATTAGATTCATCAGTCATGTGGTATGGTCTTAATATAAAGCAGTAAAACAAGGTGCTGGGTGAAATCAAGACATATCCTGGAATGGACAGGTTTCCTAGAATAGTGCATAAACACAATATATACTCCAGTTTAAGTCTCACAGACACAATGAATGTGTCCATCTTCTTGCTGTCACTCTCTGCATGCCACATCTGTTATGTCTTTTGTTTCTTTAGTTGTCAGCGTCATTTATTTCTACTTGAAGGGATTCACTGAAAGTTCTATTTCATCACAGTCCTCTTGTCTCACATGTGGTACGTCAGCAGCCAGTGTCTGCTTCAGCTTTAGTAACTTTTAGCTTTGTAAGAATTCCTGATTGACTGTGATTTAATACTAGTGGTTTGAAGGTTGTAGAATCCCTTGCAAATGACTACAAGGTAACAGTGTTTCAAAGAGGACTGCACAGAAACTCTTCAGGTATCCCTTTACAGTGTGTGTGTGTGTGTGTGTGTTGTGGCGTGGTGTCTTGTAAACTAACCTAAATCCACTGAGTTGAGGGTTTTTTGGTTTCTAACTTCTCTGTTCTGTAATCCACCTCTCTGACAGGACCTGACAAAGTCAAGGTAAGAGACTAAACACAATGACATTCACATGAAATAACAATTTGGCAATGTTTCTCTAAATGCTTGTTAATGACCATTAAGACAAAGCATACTAAAAGGTACTTCATAAAATTAAATTGACAATACTTCAAAAAATAGAAAGGGTTCTATTGATTAATTACCTCTTACATATTGCCGTTAATAGAAAATAACAGTCTGAGCAGCCCCTGCCTTTAAAACAGCACCAATTCTCTCAGGTACACATGCACACATGTTTTTTTATCGAGGTACAGTACTAGTTACTGGTTTACTTTTGGATATTGTGACCACATGGTTATGAATTGTTTCACCTTATAATAGTTGCATTACTTCTAACTAAGCAACACTAGCGTATTTGCTGTTGTTTAAAATTAACAATTTAGATTGACCATGTTAAAATTACAGGCCCCAAAGTAAGAACTCAATGCAGCTAAGGTCAGTACACCTTTCATTACTGAGATTTTAATCTTTTATTTTTTCAATACTTCGTATGTCCGCCTGTATTTTTGATGGAGGATACCAGTGTTGCTCACATACCTGGTAAGATGTCCTGCCATTCTTAGAGAGATTCTGTTTTTGGGCTGCTGGTGGGGCTATGTTTCTCTGCCTTTCTGTTTAAAACACCCCAAAGATGTTCTGTTGGATTCAGTCAGGTAACGTACTTAGCCAGGCCATAGTTTTCACCTTTTCCTTTAAACTCTTGTTTTTCAAAGTGTGCTTTGCATTGTTATTGGAATGTTCCTCTTGTTTTGAGTGGAAGAAAGGTTTTTTTTC
Organism: Chromis chromis; assembly: GCA_900302755.1. Lineage (NCBI taxonomy): Eukaryota > Metazoa > Chordata > Actinopteri > Pomacentridae > Chromis > Chromis chromis. The sequence continues at coordinate 9,921 of OMNN01095359.1, read as the reverse complement.
TTGGTTGTAGTCCACAGAGGTTGAATGTCCTTCACGCTGTTTGAGCTTTCACAGTAACTGATTTCCATTGATAGCCACTGTGCCAAGCCTGGAGCACTTACCTGTCTGTTTTTCAGAGTGAGATTGTGCAAGTAGCACAGTGTTAGTGGCATCATTTTAGTAGGACAACATTTGCAGTTGTGATCAGTGGTACTATGTCTCGTTCTTTACCTCCTGATTACTGTTGGAACTGTGTTTCCGCTGTTTTTCGTAGGTCACCCATCTTCCTGTATCCCTTTTTATCTTTGAAAATACTCACATTCAGATTTTTTAAATCATACAATTCAGACATGCCCATAGACACAGCCCTTAGCTCCAAAACGGAGAAGGTTTTGGTGTTCATAGCTCATTTTATAACCATCTTCATGCATTTAGGCTGATTTGAAATCACAGGTGTACTCAGTTTTGTGTGATGTCACACGTTTTCTAACTTGCTTGTCAGTGATCACTTATGTTGCATTGAGTTTCTGCTTTGGGATCTGTATTTTCAACCTCGTCCTTCTAAAGTATTTGTGATGGTGAGGAAATTCTCTACCATTCAACTTAGAAATAAAGCAGTTATTGTGAGTTTTGAATCACTTGTCATTTGATACTGCAGTGGGGTGTACTCACTTTACTGGTCTGAAAGGGCTCCTCTCTCTCTCTCTGTGTCTTTCCCTTTCTTTTCTCTTTCTCTCTCTCTCTCTTTCTCTCTGTAGCTTGGGAATGAGGCTCAGCAGTTGGAGTGGGCAAAGCGTGAGAGTGAGCGAGCAGAGCGCGAGCGACTGAAAAGGCTCAGACAGCAGGAACAGGAGGACCTGGAGCTGGCCATTGCCCTCAGCAAGGCAGAGATGTCCAATGCATGACCTGGAATCCCCACCACACGCAGATGCACACACAGCCATAGACAGGCTAACAAGCAGACAAATGTGACTGACACCTAAATATTCAGACATGAAGTACTTCACCGGACTAACTTCCAAGTGTTCGTGGAAACTCTGCTACACACACACACACACACACACACAGGACCAGCACCTCCACATGCACACTCAGCGAGTCGAAGCAGTAAGAAACAGAAAGAACTCCCAGGCAAGTCTGGTGGCTGACCCTACATTCAAAATCATTACAACCAAACTGTGGGCCAAAAACTCATCACTGCAAACCTCTCCTGCTGACATGAAGAGAAGGAGAACGAAGGTATAAATGACATTAGGAGGAGGAGGCAAGAGGGCTTGATGGGAACGAACGGACGCACTGTGTATATGCACTATAGTGGCTGGATAATAATGTGATGAATCCATTCACTGGACTAAGCAGACTAGCTGATCATCACAGATGGAACACCTCAACAGTTTGTATTTGGGCATGTTATATTCTTTTCTCTCACAATGTAGGCAAATGGCATGATAACAACATTTCCTGCCATTAGCAAAAGCGCAGATAGACGTTTTCTTTCATTGTAACAAGCAACAGGGAAGAAAAAATGATGATACTGCAAACTGCCCCGGTTTTTCTTGGAAGGGATTCCTCATATATAGCGGTGACATGGCTCTATCATTGCGCTTGTGATGGTCTAGACTGTGTCAGGTAGTATTCTGTGTTGACTTGTTTTACTGATAACGCAACAGAATGAGGTGTTACAGAAGTGTTTGTTATTGAGGGACCTGTGGGGAAGACTGGATTTAGCACTGCTCAGGATTGAGAGTTTTCAATTCCTAGTTTTTAGTTTGTCCTCTGTTTTTTCACAAATCCTGTCACTAACCCAGACTCAGATGAGATGGGAGAACATCGTTATTAGGAGAGTTTTTTTAACTTCTGATGGAGGCTGTTTTCATCTGCTTCATAGGCAAAACTCTGCAGAGATAAAAATGTTATTCATTTTATCATCTGACTCTGGCTGAGCATTTGTCCCAATTATGGGGTTTCCTTTTAATTGAAACCACCAGGCTGTACCAGGTTAGAGACATTCACCTAAGGTAATAATCCAAGGCTGGATTATTTACCCAACCAAGTGAGCAGCACAGAGCCTTGTGGCCCAAAGGCTCCAATGTGTGACGTTTAGTTTGTGGTAATTTATTTCAGGAAAATGCTGTACACTACTGAAGCACAGTATACACCGAGGGCCCTCCAGGCACTACTTGCATTATTATCTATTCATAAGACCAGCGAGTCAATGTTGAGACAGACCCAGTGAAGTCACGATGACAGCATTAGGAGGAATTTTTCTTAGACTGATAAAGCTCCCTTTAGGCCACATTACACAGATCTTACACATACATTTTCTTTTTCATTGTGCTGGTAGAGTAGTACTGATCATAATGTGTAAACATCTTTATTTGCAAAACAAACAGATGTTCATGTTGTAACTGTGTACTTCTTTAAATTACCACAAACTAACTATATCTGTTTTACTCTTAAAAGTTTGTCCCGCAGTATAAAAGAAAACTTTGACCCAACATTAGTCCGATATTTTCACATTGGACTCTTGTTCATATTATGGGATGTAAAGAAAAAGCAAAATGCTTCCCAGCAGCTTTAAAACACACAAACCAGTTTGCTCTAATGTGACAAGTACCTGATATATGAACAGATGTCAGCATATCCTCTGGAGTGACAGTAACAAATTGTATAAATATATATTCTTTGTCCATGACTGTGCGTGTACTGTAGAGAGACTTCTGCAGTGACCTGCAGTACTTTCAACCTCTGGCCAGTGTATATAGACAGAGCTAACTATGCCTCTTCTCGACAGCTGCACTCTGATCCTAATGCTGTGATGTCACACCACATCCAAAAAATGAAAGGCAAGATGAGGGAATTAATTTTTCCACAATTTACATAGTTTTTGTTTGTTTAAATTAAGGATATTAAACCGTTTTTATTTAATGAGCTAGATATTATTACATTATATTTTGACATGTTTTTGTTTTGAGAGCATCCAAGTTCATGTAGTTGTTTTGTGATATTATTTGTAGTTGAGCTTTAGTCACTCCAGTGCTCTACAGAGCAGCAAGCACAAGCTGCAGTGTTTGGAAAAGTTTGTGATTGGCTGAAAACTGGAAAGATGTGAAAAAGTGCTATTTCTGATGTGTCATAGTTTGATGTTCCAACATGGACTTAACCACTCACCTTATGTTTTTATATGTTGTCCCTTTACTTGAAGTAGTGGCTAATGTTTGAGGGAGACAGACTGAAGTGACTAGAGTATGATTTCATCTGGACTTTTTTTTTTCTGCTGAACTAAATTTCTGAAGACATTGTGTCTCACCCAGACCCCCTTTGTCGCAGCTGCAGTCAAATGTCATGTCATGTTTTCTATACGTAAGACTGTATTGTGTGTGACCTTGACCAATCATGTACTTTGCTCAGTGTTTTGCCATGTGCTTGCTGTGCAGTTGTATTCTGCTCCGAGGGTATGCACTCTCAAGAGATGACCTGTGCCACACTGGTAGAGTTGTTTCAAGCAAAGCTTGCTGACATAGACCAGTTTGTTAATGCAGTGCTGGATGTATTCTGATCAAACCTGAATATTTCAGTCGCTCTATAAATATTTAATTAACATTCACTAAATTTGTAACAAAACTAATTTTGAAAACACAAACTACTTAACTTCTAAGGTGAAAAAGTAGTAATACAGGAGAGAGAAAAAAAAAATCATATAATTGAATGATGCAGGATGTCTTCATTCTTTCTGAACAGCTCCTGTTCCTGTGCTTCCACTGGTGGCTGGATAGAGGTTCTTCCAGCCACCAGTGGCAGTGGAGCTGCATAGATTCCTGTTTGTGAATGAGGCTGAAATCCTGTTTCATGATTAAATGTGATTTTATATTGTTTGTATTGACCTCAAAATTAATGACCTCACTTTACTCCATCATTTCCATAACAAATGTTTAGCATGTCCAGTTTACTGAAATGTTCAGGTTCTGTCAGATGTCTTTTCCAGGACTGTAATATTATGGTCCTCTCTAAAATGCAAAAAGCTGTATCTTGTGTGGAATTCCAAGACAAACTAAATGCCATATGATTGGATGAGCACATTGTGATCAAAAACAATTTGCAACTACTCAGATCGTATGTGGACATTGTCTTGGTGCTGGTCGCAGTAGCCTCTGAAGAAGGCTCTGCTGTGATACACAGCAAAGTATTTAGTATTACATTTGCTTCTCCAGTCACCACATTAAACAAATGATGGTACTAAGGAGGACAAAAGCATGACTGAAATATAGAACAAGGATTAAACGTATGAAACTGCTTCATTTTGGGGTACAAATCCAAAAGATCCTCGTAATGTGAATTCACCCAGGTCAGACAGAAATGCTTGAGTTAAGGTTGAAAGGCAGCCACTGACTGCCAGATAGAAATGTGAACTGCCTCTCCCTGCCATTTTTTGTGTTGTTTACATATCATGAATATTAACGTTGCTGTAGCTGTTCCAACATGTTTTCTGTAGGAGAGGAGTGCCCCTGGTACAGTGTGAAGTTCTCCCTCTAAACTGTACACAGCTGATACCTCCTGAAGAGCTTTGATCTACTTCTGAGCCATAAAACACATGTTGGCATTTGGAATCTTTGCCTTGCTCCTGTCACACTGTAGTGAAAATGCTGCTGTCTGAGGAACTCCACCTTATCCGTTTTACTTCCTCCCTTAAAACCAAATCTAACAAGCGAGTGTGATGTCATCTACCTATTTGCTTTCACTGCTTTACTAACATGGCAATTTATCTCAAATGCCACCTAAGTAAAAGACTAATGAAATAGAAATACTATCTAATCCTCTATCCTGAAACCGCTGGGCACTGTACTGTTTAGTGTTATTTTAATACTAATATTCAATGTTATTATGTATAATGTGCTCTTAGCCCCCTAATGAACTAGCGTTGGCCACAGTCAGCCATTATGACATATATCTGTTATACCTCAGTTAGGTCTTTGTTTTCATGTCCATCTCTAATCTGCATCTCAACAGAATGAATTGTGCTCCTCCAGACTGCATGCAGTGCAAGTGTGCACAGGGCTCACTCGAATACGTCTACAATGCCCTTTCTTTTATACGTGTATGTGGTACTTTTCTGTTTTCATCTTAGTTTTAAACGTGTCCAGCCAGGAGAATCACCCAGCTCATTTTTCTTGATGTGCAGGCTCATGTGACGTGCTTGTGAAATTTTAAGTGCTCCTCTTCAACGCTCTACTACTATTGGTTGTCCATAATAACCTTTTCTGTTAAGATGACTGATGATTGTCTGTATCTGAAGAAGCATAAATGTGTTTTATGGGTAACTTCAGAGGTGATACAGTGTATCTCAGGAAGAAGTATCTGACCCGTTTCTGACTGAACCAATGCACTGATTTCATCAGTTCGGCACAGGCTGTGTAATTGCTTGCATTTTTTTTCACACTATACATTCATAAACACCAGCTGAAGCATAGTTTTGTGTTTCAGCTCTGCTTTCTTCCATTTTAAGTGCACAGTGATTTTAAAAGAGTGAAACTGCCCCTCCTGCTGCCCTCCTACAACCTGTAGACACAGTGTTGGTTTGATAAAATGCCATTGCTAACAAACCTAATTTCAGTCAACTACAGCTCCACTAAATGTTTCACAACAATGTGACAGGCACCTTGTGCAGTCAAAAGTAAAAGGGAATGTGTCCCTTCAAGTTTGGTCTCAGTGTATTTGTGCTCTTAATCACACTTGAAGAACTCAGCTGCATTTTAAGAGCAAACCCTTATGAGATGTGAACAGAGATCTGTCGTGTAGAGTACATCTGTGCATCACAAGAAGCTGTGGTACCTTCTGCTCTGGGATGTGGGTTGGGCAGCTCAGAGGTTAACAACACAAGTTCATTTCTGGCATTATGCTATGTGATGTTCTTTATAGTGCAACTGACATTCTGTGGTCACTGTTTGTTTGTCATGTGGCTGAGTTGTGATGTCTTCACACAGTATAAATAGCAGCAAACAAAGCAGAGGGCTACATAGACCATGTGGCAGTAATCATGATCCCAGAAACAACGTGAAATGTTAGAAAACTTTAAAAAATCAACTAAGTCAATGTGGCCTTGTTGGCTTGAATGAAAAGCTGTGCTCATGCCAATACGTTTATGCTGGGTGTCATTTAGAACTCTTTCATTAGTGCTGATTTAATACCCCAGTTTCTGTACCACTACTAAAACTACAGGTAGAGAAAGCCAACGTTCTGGAATGTGAAGTGTGTCCAAAACTGCTAAAATGATATCAAGAATTATTTGATCAAAGAGAAAGCTAGATATTATGGATCTGACCAGAACTACAACATACCAGTTGGTCAGTACCAAGAAGTCCTGATACTCCTCCCTGCTGTGAACTGTGACCCTGTGTCTGTTCTAGTCCTCCTCTGAGCCCAGCCTGTCTGCTGTGTGCTGCTCAGAGGGGTGTGTTCCAGACAGTACCATCATTCATGCTATATGTGTTATCTGATACCTCCACTGTGCAATAGATCATGTTTACGTTTGTTGTTTTCTATGTTATTTGAAACCAGTCGGATGTTTTTGACGTTATGTAGAGTATGTTCTTAACATGATTATTTATAGATTCTCAGCTGGCCACTCCTCTGTCCTGACTTTGTAGAAGAAATCATGTCTTGATTTCATTCCACTATTTGCAGAATCTACAAGCTTTTCATTGAACAATGGAAAGATAAGAAAACACAATGTTCATTATTCACTATTATTTAAATATCAGCAAAGTTAGTAGTTATTAAAGAAATATTTAAAGATTGGTGGTCGATGAAAAATATCATTTACTGCTTAATAATTTCCTAGTTTTAATGTTCATTTCATCGAGATGGTGAATATTTTTATTTTGGTATGAAGTGTTTGAGTTCTGTCTGTACTGATGTGCTCATGCTTAATAGTAAGCAGTCATAACTGATTTGGGGGGACTTGTTTTTATTCTTTGTTAACTTTACTTTTCTCTGAAGCTTGTTGGATTTTTTTTCTGCCCTCAACTGCTCATCATCCCATGTAGGCAAAATAATCAGAGCTGTCTTTATCAAGATGCATACAATGTGTATACAGTCTATATAGTATCATGTCTGTTCTATTTGTCCGATAAAGAGTGAGGATGAAGAAGAAAAAGTAAACTTGTTAAGAAACCATTTGGGGGATTGGTCACAATTACACTAACAGCTGAGTAGAGACCAGATGTTGGTTTACTTTGAACAGTGATCCTCTCTACATGGTCTGTACTGTTTACTAGAATAAACATTTCAGTTAAATGAGAATGGACTGCTGCCTGATTTGTCCACTGTTCTATGGAAAGAGTCAGAGTTCCAGAGTGCTTCAGTAGAGGATGACTGGGCTGCTCTTTGTTTTTTGAGAACATTTCACCTCTCATTTCATAGGTTTTTGCAATTTTAACTTACTGGTGGGGAGTTTCATGTCTCGAGGTTTGTGAAACTGCCTGGTGCAGATGACTCAGGGTGTAAATAGTGGGGACACTGTTTGGGGAGGGACCTCAGAACTGCATTCTAAGTACCTGATAAGGGTGTCAGACTCCCTTTCGCTGTTAGAGATGGCTGTTTCATTTAACATAGACAACTTCCTTCACTCATCTCAATCCTGTGTGATCAGAACAGAGCCATCACTCATAGTGGTGAAGACAGAACCATTCTGAAAAGTGTTGCAAACCTGACCCATGTCTTAGTGTGTTCAGAACAGTGGATAGAGAATATATGTAGACAATGAAAAACCTGCCACATACCTGTTACAGAAAGTCTGAATATGCTCAGTGTGGGAAAATCAGTTTCTCTCCCCAGTATATATCAGTATATGGTCATGAAGCATTAATTCACAGGAAATGAATGCCAGTGTGATGCAGCAGTAGATTGAATAGTAACAAAACAGCTTCAAACACCCAGAAATGCTGATGAACAAGGTGTCTGTCAGCAGCCAGGCTATTTCCTATGGTGGTGAGTGGAGCATGTGTCCCACAGTTTACCAGCTTATAAAACAGGACACTCCATTCTGTTTATGCTCTTCCAACTAGAATGCACTTAAGCGAGATGCAGACCCACGCCGGATGCCTTCCTAAACATGGCAGGTAGCCCTGTGACCTTGACCTTTGACCTTTTGACCCCAAAATTAATGGTTCAAGGCCAAGAGGTGCAATGTGGTAGTCCTACCCTTAGATATACCAATGTTCATCATTGCAAGCTTATATAGTAGATCAGGGGTGCCCAACCCTGGTCCTCGAGGGCCACTATCCTGCATGTTTTAGATGTTTCCCTCTTCCAACACACCTGATTCAAATGATCAGGATCATTTTCAGGCTTCTACAGAGCTTGAGATGATCATTTGAATCATTTGTGTTGGAAGAGGGAGACATCTAAAACATGCTGGATAGTGGCCATCGAGGACCGAAGTTGCCCATCCCTGTAGTAGATTATATGGGTATTTTGCACTAAGTAGCCCTGCGATTTTGATCTTTGACCTTTTGACCCCAAAATTAATGGGTGACCAGGGTAGGTCAAGATGAACATCTGTGCTGAGTTTGATAATCCTATCTCTATTTGTTCTCGAGTTATCGTGCGGACATAGCCACAAACCCGCATACAGACAGACAGACAGACGGCCATGATCACCCTACCCACGGCCCGACTTCGTCAACCTCTGAACGTCTCGCTCTTTTAGTTTTTTACTAGTTTCTCCTCCTGTTTTCTGCCACAGAGGTTTCCTGCTCTCCCAGGTGGTTCCCACAGTGACAGCACAGCCAGTTTCTCAGTGAAAGTCCTGATTTTTTTTGGAATAACTGGGGCTCCAGGAATTCACTCATGCCCAGCTCTTGTGTTTAGGTTAGCAATGTTTCTCTTTATCTTGGATTTCTTGTCTTTGCTTATGTCACTCTCATTATGTGCACATTTTTTGTAGTCTTGTGCAAGAATGTGTAAAGTTTACATGTATTGCCTTACACCCCCCATCTCCCTATGAGAACTCTAAGATATTAGAAATATTAAGAGGCCACTGTTTTGTTTCTTTGGATTAATCCTGATTTCATCTTGACAGGAGAGATCTTGACTGCAGCCCTGATGCTAACTACACTAAAAACGCTGTACTTCACACATTTACAGAATAACTCTTGTTTGTTACTACTTGGATTTTAATTTGATAGTTTTAGTCATAATTTCTATCAGTAATAATTGTTAAATAAGGAAAGGTCACATTAAGTAGGAAACAAAGGTTTATTGCAGTAACATGAGCATGCTAGGTCAAAATATTTTGGCATACTGGTGTATTTTGATGTATTTAAACTGGTGAGGTGTAACATCGTACAAAGGATTTCCATATACAGATGGAAGATGAAAAAAGGACCCCCTGGAGTTGCTGGTGGTTGTGGCGTAGCAAAGTTAGAATATAGCTGATGATGAAGTGGAGGTGGGGAGGAGGAGGGATGCCCGATCAGCTGCCTGGAAGGAAGAGTAACGGAGCTACAATGCATAAGTAGACCAGGGTCTGGGGGCTGGATGGCTTGGAGAACGCCTGCAGATAGATACTGAACATGTGTAGTGATGTTGACTTTGAGAGTAGTGATTTTAACAATGTGGTTAGGAGTGACAGAGACAACAGAGAAGCAATAGTAGCCCATAGTCACAGAGAGGAATAGAGACAGAATGTGAGTCAATAGATCTTCCTTATTAAAGATACGCACAAGCTTCGTTGTTTGCCGGGTTAGTAGATGAGCTCTTGGAATACAGCCACAACAAGCAAACGTTCAGAAAGGCTGAAAACAAACCTTCATGTCAGTCACACTTACTTGGGAGAGAAAAAGATGGTGTCTTTACAGCCTGTTTACATCCACAGTTTGTTTTTAACCACTTATCAAGAATGGATAACAAACTGACATGATGAGGGCCTTCAGAAGCTATGGA
>OMNN01095328.1:0-11579 GCA_900302755.1 Chromis chromis | reverse complement strand
GTGCAGTGTAAAGAATTTTAACCCAATTAATAAATGATTCCCCAAAGCCAAACTTTTGCATTGTGGAGATGGGAAATGAACAGTTAACTTTATCAAATGCTTTTTCTGCATCTAGTGTGACAATGATGGATGGTGTGTGTTGTTGTGATGTGTATTCCATTAGATTGAAGAGTCTGTGGGTGTTGGTGGATGAATGTCTGCCTTTGATGAAACCGGTCTGATCGGGGTGGAATATGGACGGGATGATTTTTTCTATTCTGTGAGAAAGTGTTTTTGTGAGGATTCTTAAGTCTACGTTTAGGAGGGAGATGGGGCGGTAGCTGGATGGGAGTGATGCGTCTTTGTTGGGTTTGAGGAGGAGTGAAATTGTTGCTGAGTTCATATGTGGAGGAAGTTTTGACTGTTGTTTTATGTCGGTTATTACTCTGTGGAATAGTGGGGATAAAATTGACCAGAAATGTTTATAGAACTCAGCAGGGAAGCCATCAGGTCCTGGTGATTTGTGGTTGGGCATGAGACAGAGTGCAGATGAAAGTTCTTCAGGAGTTATAGGAGTTTCTAAAGCTGAGACATATCTCAGCCAAGACCATAGTCTTGGTTGAGTTGTGGTAAATTGATGTTGTTCAGAAATAAAATGATGTCTTCTTGGTTTGGGTTATTTTCTGATGAATATAAATTTGCATAAAATTCCTTAAATACTTTATTGATTTCTTCAGGTGAGCTCGTTGGCTTCCCTGCTGAGTTCTTGATGGTGGAAATAGTTGTTTTTTTCTTTATCCTGTTTTATTTGATTTGATAAGTATTTGCCAGATGTACTGTTGTGATGAAAATGTTCATGTCTCAGTCTGTGTATTTGGAATGTGTATTTGTCTTTTTATTCAGGATTTCATTCAGTTTAAATTTACATTTTCTAAGTTCAGTATGTGATTCTTCTGTTGAGTTGTTGGTGATGATGTCCTCTAAGTGTTTGATTTTTTGTTCCAGTTCAGTTTCTTGTTGCTGTTCTTTCTTTTTTTGTGTACTGAGTATGAAATGATTATGCCTCTTAATACTGATTTACCTGTTTCCCATATGATGGACGGAGATGACTTTGGGGAATCATTTATTTCTAGGAAGGATGTCCACTCTTTTCTAATGAGACTGTCAAACTCTGGGTCATTGAGGAGGGATGTGTTAAAGCGCCATCTGGCGTTGGGTCTGTATGGGGTGGTTTTATTCCATGTGAATGTTACTGGGGCATGATCATTGATGATGATGGGGTGGATTTTTGATTCTGAAATATTAGATATAATTGAATTGCTGGTGAGGAATAAATCAATGCATGAAAATGATTGGTGAACCGGACAGAAGAATGAGTATTGTGTTGTGGATGGATGTTGAAGCCGCCAACTATCGCCAAGTCCCATGTCAGTCATAAACTGTTGGATGGTGTCAGATGATTGGCAAGTTCGTTTGGTTGGGTTATTGCTGCGGTCTATAGATGGGTCAATGACTGTGTTGAAAATCGCCTCCTATGATGATTGGACAGTTGGAATTGTTGGAGATGGATGAGAAGAAGTTATGAAATGGATCATCAGTTTCATAACCCGATTGTGATGGGGTTATTGTTGACTGATATATTTATGATAATAAAACGTCCTTCTGTGTCAGTGATGGTGGAATTGTGAACAGATGAAACTTTTTTGTTAATCAGAATAGAAACATGAGATGGAGTTGTTTACGGCGAAGCATGATTTCTTTTGGGAATTGATCATTGAGTCCATAGTCCGTTCCTTTGAGCTGCCTGCCTTGTTGCTGTACCTGTTGTTTCTGTTTGAAATGTTCAAATTTGGCGACTATTGGAGGGGGACGGTTGTTGGAGGCGTTCTTCTGACCCATGCAGTGAATTCGGTGGAATGTAATGTTTTTAACGGTGTCGGGGGAGAGTTTGAGCTGTTGAATCATGAAGTCCTTCACAGTTTTTTCCGGGTCGTCTGCGGGGTGTTCTGGGATGCCGGCGAAAACAAGATTGTCGCGCATGCTGCGGGCCTGTAGGTCTAATTTTGTTTCTTTCATGTTTTTATTGTCCGTGGTGATGGAGTTGAGCTGGGTGGTGAGGGTGTTGACGGACTGTTTCAGTTATTTATTGTCAGAGGTGAGGGTGTCTATTTGTTCCTGACTGTATTCAAGGCTCTGACGGAGGGATTGGAATTCGCGATGTAAAACTTCAATGAGGGCGATTCTATTGTCCAGTCCGCCAGAAATAGAAGCTCCAGCAGCATTTTGTAACCATTTTACTTCTCCATATAGTAATTTAAATAAGGATTAAATATATGATATCGCTCCCTCCAGGAAATACACGGGACCAAAGTTTCTGATACTGATGGATTTATTCCGTTCTTCACCTTCAATCCAACACCAAATCACCGTCAAACTGTTGTACAGAATAACGCTTAAGATAAATTATAAACAGTAAATAAACGGAATGGAACAGGAATATCAACCATAAATACACATAGCTCACTGGCTGCACAAAACCAAGACGAGACAATCTTACACAAAACACGATTGTAGATGTTCCACAGGTTCTGACCTCAACAAACCCCTTTAACTCATAGAAAACACATATTTTAGACTTGGGAACCTGCTTGTTCAAAAAGGGGAAAAGTATCAGTAAAACAAATGTACAGGCCATCCTTTACCTTTAATGTGTCCCTATGCAACAGTTGTAAATGAGATTAACTTCCCATGTGTTTTTTAATATAAATGAATCTGAAGAAATGAAATCTCTTGAACAATATATGTAAATAAAAATAAATAATCATAACATAAATTATATTTATGGCAGTTAAATATGAATATTGTTAATGAATAAGTCGCCCGTGTGGCCGCGGTCAGAACAAAATCGCCACAATCTCGGTAAAATTTTACTTAAACACTGAAGCTGTACAGCTGGAAAGTAAACGTTTTAAATTGCAGCAGCTCACATCAATAACGTCACGTTAGTTAATTGATTTTTTTAAAACAAGTGTTAATGTTTTCAACATTTGTATCATTCGCTATTAGTGTGAGCTGCAACACAATACTGATATTTAAAACTATAATCCTCCGCAGCTGTGATCAGTTAAAACTCCAGCTGTTGATCGAACTCTCACCGGCGCGCAAGGAATCTTGGGATTTTTGGGGCTGCGAAGGATACACCGAAGCATCCTTCCATGGATCCATGGAAAAGAAGGACGCATTCGTCACCCACATTTGAAGGAGTCTTAGAGTTTTAATGAAATGGGACAGCCTTCGTCGCACCGCTGAGATGTATGTGGTCTACAAATGCAGCCTTCAAAGGATGCAGCCCCTGAATTGGGACACAGCTAGGGACAGAGGTCAGAGTTATTATGGTTAGATCTGCATCCATCCTCCATTGTTGTCTTAAGGAAAGCATTGCCTGTGACTATTTTCACTTATATCAGTGAGTATTTTGGCACTGCAAAGGTTTTATATTCTGTTTAGGCATATGTTTATTACACAGGACTTATTGAGATGCTGAGTGTCTGTTTGGCTGCCTGCATTTTGCAATCTTCTCTTTGCATTCATTTGTAAAGATTTTAAACACAGAATGGTTATTCTCATACTCAATATACGGGAAATATACACCGGAAAAATTAGATTTTGTTTTTCTTTCAGTTTTACTCTGTTGGCTTGTGAAGAATATGTCTCATTAAAGAGGACAATACACCTGTCATTGGTTGAAGAGTTTATCTGTCTAATTAGCTGTGCTCAGGTCGAACAGTGAGGGCAGAACAGGTGAACACCTTAACTGAGGCCAGTGAGGCCTGCAGTTCTTTTGATGTTTGTCTGGGTTCTTTTGTGACCTGGATGAGATGTTGACATGCTCTTGGAGAAATTTTAGTAGACCGGTCACTCCTGGGAAGATTCACAACTGCTCCATGATTTTTCCATTTGTAGATAATGGCTCTCACTGTGGTTCTCTGGAGTCCCAGAGCCTGAGCAATGACTATGTAACCCTCCAGACTGATAAATGTTAATGACTTTGTTTCACATCTGTTCTTGAATCTCTTTAGAACGTGGCATCATGTGCTGCTTTTTGAGCATCATGTGCTGGCACATAGAGTAGATGGGGATGGACAGCATTATTTTCTTCAATAAATGAAATCATTTAAAAACTGCATTTTGTGTTTTCTTGGGTTATCTTTGTCTTTTATCAAAATTAGTTTGATGATCCTATATGGAATCAGAATTGTATCAAACATTTCAAGCAAAACTTTTGTTTGACTTTTAATAAGTTTTGCTTGAAACTTTTGACACAAAACTGATTCCATAATCTGAAACATTTAAGTGTGACAAATATGCGAAAATAGAAGATTTCTGTAGGGGGGCAAATACTTTTGCACGGCACTGTATGCGTATTCATGTTCACGTTTAGGCTACTATAGCCGTGTATGTAAATGCCCATTTACCACTACTATTTCTCTAAAGAGTTCCTTGGTGTATCAGTCCAATCGCTGGAGTGCCAGCTTGGAAGAGTTGTGGCTGTTCTTTACAGGTTTTTGATGCTGCAGATCAGAGGAAATTTGTTGCTCCTTTGTTCTTTCTGCAGAGTTAGCAGCTTGGTCCATTGCTCCAGTTACTTTTGGAGTTAGCTGGCAGGCTGTGTCCTAGCTGCCAGTTTTCTTTTGATTATGTTTGTATAATGAGGATGATCTATCTGACGTGTTGTGTTTTTTTGTATGTGTGTGTTTTTTTGTGTGTGTTTTTTTGTAGGGTTGCAGTTCTGGACAGATTGACAGACTTTATGCTGTTTCTGGGCAAAATGCTGATAGCAGGAGGAGTTGGTAAGTGATAATACAAGGCTGAGGTCTTACATTGATCATGTCACTCTCATGTTTTCTTTCACATTACAATTTACAACACTGAGTACAAAGAACACATGTAGACAAAAAGACAGTGTGTCACTTGGTTTTTGTGTGTCTGTGTGTTTGTTTCAGGTGTGGTAGCGTTCTTCTTTTTCACTAGGAAGATCCCAGTTATCCAGGAGGAAGTGCCCAGTCTCAACTACTATTGGGTCCCTATACTGGTCAGAGTTTTGATTTTACAAAATGGCCAAAAATGTTGGTAACTTTACACCTAATAATAGAAAGAGAATTGTCTGAGGAGATGAGGGAGAAAATTGTTGCAAAGCATGGTCCAAGTAAAGACTACAAGATCATCTCCAAGCAGCCTGGTGTTCCTGTGACCACAGCTGCTAATTTTAGTAGAATATTTAATGTCCATTGGATTGTCATCTACCTCCCTGGATGTGTTTGCATAAGGAACATTGACCCCAGAATAAACAGAAGGATTGTTTGTGTGATAGAACAAGAATTTAAAAAAAAAAGTCAGTACAAATTGACCTTCAAGATCAAGGTATTACAATATTTGGTTGTACTTACATCACTTCGTGAATACTGTATTGGTCCGAATTTAAGACGATATTTTTTTCATTAAAGATAATCTCAAAATGGGGGGGGGTTGTCTTACATTCGCGCTTTAAACTTTTTAAGCAGAGCTTAAAACGCAAGACACAGCTTAAAGAGGCCACCTGGCATTAGTGTGCATGTACAGGTGCAAAATGAGACGCAGTGCCTCGTCACAGCTGGCCGTTCCTACTCCGCTGGTATATTCGCCTGGTAACTTTAAGTATGTTCAATTGAAAAAGGGTGAGTGAACTGTTTTGTATCATGAGTAACAGTTACCGTCTGAGCTTTATTACGGCGACAGCAGGCTACATACGGGGGAAAAAACGCAGCTAACTGTAGCTTTATACGGAAAAGAACAGCAGTTACTACTTACAGCATTCAGGTGATTTTTCATGCTTGTTGTGGTAGGACAGTTTTAAATTGCAAAGTTGGCACACTGCCCTTGTCTTGTCTTCACTTAATGTGAAGTTTTCCCAAACAGCGAGGTCTTCGGCATTTTGTTTACAAACACGGGCAAAGTGAAGCATTACGCCAGAGATAGCTTCTCTGGCGACAAGGTGGGGGAAGGGGGCTGCAGGGAGCACAGTGCACCACAGCAGGAGCGCATCGACGGGTAAAGTACCAAAGAGAAGCTCCTTCGGACAGATATACAAAATTAGAGCTTTTGGGTCCGTTGCAGTGAAGCATACTGCCCACTATCAGAGAGCTCTGTCTCAGCTGCAGGCCATGCCTCCTTCAACAGTATAATGACCCAAAACATACCTCTAAAAGCACCAGGAATGGTTTAAAAGAAAACACTCAACCATTCTAAAGTGGCTACTATGAATCCTGATCTTAATCTAAGTGAACATCTCAGAGCTGAAACTGGCAGTTGTGAAAACACACAAATTAAACCTGAGAGAACTGGGGCGCTTTGTTCAAGACAAGTCAAACTGACCTAAGAAGCATGTAAGTCTCATTAAAAGTTAAAAAAAAAAAAGTCCACAATTGCAGTAATTGCCTCAAACATGTGTGATGCACAATATAAAGTTGAGGATCCCAATTTTCTGCCTATGCCATTTCTATGTGTTGTATAATTTAAAATAATTCAGTTACGTTACATTCAACTTTTTCAGACGAAGAATTAAAATATTTTTTCTATTTGAAAGTGTACCAGTAATTTTGGCCATGTCTGTAGAAGCATGTTAACCCAGAATTCATTTTGGGAATTTCTTATCAGTTCTTGTCCTCTGTTATATCTGCTTTCAAAGCACCCCCCTCAGTGCTGCTGTACAATTTCTAACCTGTGTTTCTCACATTAGACAGTGGTGATGGGTGCCTACCTGATTGCTCACAGTTTCTTCAGCGTCTATGCCATGTGTGTCGACACCCTCTTTCTCTGCTTTTGTAAGTGCAACACTATCATCACTGTTTTTACAACAGTGCCGGTGACTTTTTTGCATAAATAAAATAGTAAAGTTTAATTGCTTGTGGAGTGGGATGTGCTGTACTCAAAATGAACTGGTCCTATTCGTAAAAACAATACTGCACTTTAAATAATTTGTTAAGTTAAAATAGTTAATAATTATACCGATATAGATCATTCTTTAATACTTTAGATGTTTCAATCGAACAAAGGCTGTGTTTCAGCAAGTCTTTAATCCCATGATGTTTGTCCTTTTGCATGTGGCTATTTAATTTTAACACTAATGAACCTTCTCATCTTTTTGTCTCAACCTAAAACACCATCCTTTACTCCCTCCATGTCTATACCTGTTCATTCACTCATTTACCATTCATCAATCCCTCCATATGCTATTTTTCATCTGTCCATACCTGCTTTTTCTCCCATGCTTACCCTTAATCCATCCACCTATCCATTTATTGATCTATGCAGGTGAAGACTTGGAAAGGAATGATGGTAGTTCAGACAGACCTTACCTCATGTCCCCGGAACTGCACAGAATTCTTGGAAAATCCAGTCAGTTACAGTGATATACTGCATCAACTGCCAGTCTGGTTGTTCTTCTGTCAGGGACTGTCTTGACAGACTTCTTGGAGACACTGTATACTGCTGGTACCGTGTTGCCTGTTGAAGGTGGAGTTTTTTGTTTTGTTTAGGGTTTTTTTCTGCATAGTGCCACTTTACAGTGTTGGTCTAGCTCATTACTAGTAAAAATATGTTGAGATAAAGGAGGATAATTTCTCATGGAATCTAAGTTTGAAGAACTCATCAACAGTCAGATATGTATAAAATCAGTCATTAAATTCAGACTCTGACGACTTTTCAAAACCTAATTCCTAACATTAAGGAAACCCCAAAAAACCTAAATGAACTGTACCTTGAAGTTATTCCTTTGAACTTTTAATCGTATTTTATGTGCTAGGTGTTTTGAACAAATATTCATAACCTATTTTGCAAAAACCTCAATGTGTGAAAATCCATCATGGTTATCCGCCTGTTCCAAAACCTATATTGTACAAACACCTGACTAAACTTTGCAACAAAGTACATAAGATGGAGTTAAGACAGAGACAACTCTGATCTTGAATACGATGTGACCAATGTTTACCACAGCAAGAGTATGATGAAAACACAGTTCATTTTAAGTCATAATGGCTTAAAGATAATAGTTTTTCCATGCAAAGATAAATGTATGCAACACAATTTTTTTTTAAACTCCCTGAAATACATCCTGTTTATTTATTTATTTTTATAAAATGAGGATTTTGCTATTTCTAATGCATTTTTGTGAATCTTATTATTTATAAAATGTATTCAAATATAACAAACTAATTAATTATTTTATTATGATAAATATGCCTGACTTAAGTTTACTTAAAAGTTTATGTTAATCAAAACAGAGAATTTGCAATGATTTGTTGTTGTTCTCTGTGAATATCTAATGCTGGACTGCATTTTGTAAAAAAAAATTTTTAAAAAAAAGGAGATATAGTATGTACTTGCGTAACACATATTCAGTTCAATTCAATTTTATTTATATAGCACAAATCACAACCAACATAAGTCATGGAGAGGCATGGTGGGATCAAGACCTTGCAATACCTGGCGACAGTGGAGATGAAAAACTTCTGTTTAACAGAAGGTACCCTCAGACAGAATAGGGAGGGAGGCCTTTTGCTTTAACTGGTTGGGGAGAGAGGGGGGCGGAAAGAGAAAAGATAAGGATGTAGCAGCATCAAACAAAAACAGAGCAACTTGTTGGGGCCAGTAATGGCAGCCAAAGCAAAAAGGTACAGGAAGAGAAAGGATAAAGATGGCAAAGCACAAACTCCTGGAGAGTGAGAATACAAAGTTAATGACATGCAGTAGTTGAACATAAATGCAGAGAGGGAGGGCAGGAGAAGCTCTATCTAGCCTAACTATAAGCTTTGTGAAAGTGGAAAGGTTCAAGTCCAATCTTAAAAGTACAGGGCGTCTGCTTCTCAAACCCATACTGAGAGTGGGTTTTTACAGAAAAGGAGCCTGATAAGTGAAGTCTGTGTTTCCCCATGCTACCTTTGGAAACGCTAAGTTCCACAAGTAAGCCTGCACTTAGAAGTGCTCTATTGTGATAATATAGTAATACGAGGTCTTGTTCTTGCATTGAGCTTGTTCATTAGGGCGTTTTATGTGAGGAGAAAGACTTTGAACTCTGTTCTGGATTATACAGGGAGTTAATGAAGAGAAGCTGATATAATTTAACACCCCCCAAAAGCCAAACCAAATCTGGAATTCACAAACCAAAGTAACAATGTTCAACAACAATCCCAACAGTAATACTGTACAGTCTATACAGTCAGATCAGTCAGTAAGTCAGAAGTCAGTCAGGTTTCAAGCCCAAGACCAGCTACTCCTGGGGAAATTCTGATTCAGAATTGTTCACCGATTAATTCCTCACTAACTCCAGGGTGGTAATGTAATCCTGATACTGGTCCTTACACATTCAGAATGTTTTTCTTTTGTTGTCATGTAGAATTGTAGAATTTAAAACCATTTTCATCACACACCAAGCTGTTAATGCCCAGTCTGCATCTGAATGTAAAGATTTTTATTGTACCATATTATCCCAACAGGTCACTCTCAGAGTGCAGGGTGACTTATGGTTCTTAGAGTTTCCAAAAGCAGAATGGTGTGCAGGGCTTTTAGCTATCAGGCTACTCTCCTGTGGAATCACCTTAGGAGGCAGACACTGTCTCTACTTTCTCTACTATAGCCTACTATCGAAAAGGAAACTTTCAAGCGTAATCTTGGCTTGAAAGTTTCCTTTTTGATAAAGCTTATGGTTAGGGCTGGCTCAGGTGACACCATTTTTAGTCATGTATACTTTAGTTCCTATAGGCCCAGGTTGCTGGGGGACATTCAATGATGCCCTGAGCACTACTCCTCTACTGTTCTGTCTTTCATTATTCATGCATTTCTATGTCACCATTGCATGTTAACTTTGAATCTCCTTGTTCCCGTACTTTGTGTTTTGTTTCTGATCTGCCATTAATGGCACTACCAACCTGCTCAGTGTTTGTTATTCTCTTAATTGTTTTCTTGTTTCTCTTCCCTTTCCCCTCACCCCATTTGGTTGAGACAGATGGTCATGTTCCCTGACACCAGTTCTGCCCGAGTTTCTTACAGCTAAAAGGGATTTTTTTCTACCCACTGACTGCTCAAAGGGAATCACTGGATTTGGTGAATTGCTCTATGTAAAATAATATTGTATGGTCATTACCTCACTATGTGAAGTGCCGTGAGACGACTTATGTTGTGAATTTGAACTTTCTAAAAAATGTATTGAATTTAACTGAATTGTATTCAGTAATACAGGGGGCTGCAAAGAGTTAAATGCTGAATTGAAGTAAATAGTCTGGCATAGGACTTGAAACAAATTATTGCATCAGTGGTGCCTCTGTGGGGATTGTGTGCAAATATGTATGGGTTTGTAGAAAATCCTTCTAACTTCTAAGATTGATTGTTTTCACAAGTGCAGATTCAGAGCTCACAAGCCAAACTAGTATAATTGCTACTCTATCAGGTTGTGGTACACAATTGTTTTGTTAAAAATCACTTTAGTCCCAAATTTTAAAATTAGTTGTGGTCCAGAAGATAAACAAAGACTAATTAGCTTGTCCTTATCACATGGCTAGAAAAAGACATGAAACCAAAAGAAAGGTGTTTGCCTTTTCAAACTAGATGGTGGAATATTATTTGCTTTGGGGTCATAAACTTGACTATGCACATTATGTGCACTCCATTTGAAATGCTAATTACAGTCGAAGTCTTAGTGAGACTGTTCTCTTTGTGACAACTTTGGATGTTTGTTTAAACAACCTAAAATATGTTAATGTTTTCCTGTAATGAGACTTTTTGTGATAAATTATTATTTAGTTTTTCTTTTAATTTAAATAAAGTAAGATTTCCCAACATGACTCCTGATACTTACACTCTTATTCAGTCATTGCAGCTTGCAGCACTGCATTATGTAATAACAACCCAGTCTCACTCCAACTTGTGTAATACCTACGTTGGTCCACAAGGCAAAACGTGGTCATTTCACAAAAACGGCTCTGAAATTGTGACATGGGTACGTTTCATCTGCCCAGTCTTTTCTGCGGGCATACTTTAGGTCACGTGACTGCCGAGTTTCCCCCCGGTGTGAACAAAAAACATGGCGGACATCCCATCTATTTTCGGTGGACATTGCTGTATTTTAAGATAGCTTGTGGCTTTAGCTTTGTTTTGATAACGTTTCTAGCGACAAATGTACACTTTATTTTCATAGTATCCACTCGGTTTTTGTATACGATCTGTAGTTTTTTCGTTTCGACGTACATTCTTTCAGGTCTTTCTATGAAATTGTAGGAAAAATAAATTTTTTGTTGTTGCTACGGTGATAACTACGGACGCTATTAACAGCAAACCGGAAGGAAGTTGATGTCATATCACAGACCGAGTTGCTCTTAAAACTGGTTAGGCTACATTTGACCACAAATACTACACTACTAAATCTAAATCTATAAATACTAAATCTTTGAAAAATTATTGAAACAGCTCAAAGCATTTTATTCACAATATTAACTATAGAATGTTACCATCTTTATAATTTACACAATACTGTTAAGACAATACGTAATTTATGTAATTTTATTTAATAA
>OMNN01095309.1:0-21046 GCA_900302755.1 Chromis chromis | reverse complement strand
GCATGAAAGATTTCCATAGTCTCAGAGACCCCGCAGTTATTTATTCATAGCTTCAAGAATACCTTTACTGACCCCTGACATGGACACACACCTGTCACAGGGAGGAAGTTCTGCCCCCTCACACACACACACACACACACACACACACACACACACACACACACACACACACACACACACACACACACACACACACACACACACACACACACGCACACGCACACGCACACGCACACGCACACGCACACACACACACACAAATATGCCCTTCTGTCCTTCCCTGCAGTGACTGTTATATATAGAGAGAGAAGTGGAAGGATGGCCCAGGACAGACTGTTCTCACTGTGGAGGAAAAACTCACAGCAGCAGAAGAGGAATCCCTGTTATTACCTCACACACACACAGATATGACAGTGCAGCTCTCTCTTACATGAGATGGACTATTGTAGCATGAGATGTTTGCATCTGTGCACCTATATTTCTTTTTGGATGCTTTCCCTATGAATGATTTATTATTTGATTTCCCAAAATCTGTATCATATCAAGATGTAAAAGTCTATTTACTGTGTCTGTAAACAGCAGATTTTGGGACTGATAGTAGTGTTTTGTACCAGTTTGTTGAATATACATACATTTACCAACTTGATATGATGGGATTGTGTAGCAAAAGCATTTGAGGCACATTTTGCATGTATTTTCTATGCATTTTAAGATTTTCATGTTTCCTTTTACTGACATTAAAATGACAAGAGAACTGGTTGAAGTCAGCGGACAACATGGTGTGATATGGGATGGAAAAAGCTTGTTTTTTATGCTTATGAGACCAAGATTAAAACATTAAAAACACCTACCTAATATTGTGTAGATCCCCCTCGTGCTGCCAAAACACCTCTGATCAGTTGAGGCCTGGATTCTCCAAGACCTTTAAAAGTGTCCTGTGGTAAAGGAACCCAGACAAGATCCTTAACGTCCTGGAAGCTGCAAGCTGAGCTCTCCATGGCTTATTCCAGCACATCCCACAGATGCTCAATCAGATTAAGATCTGGCAAATTTGGAGGCCAACACCTTAAACCTTTGTTGTGTTGCTCAAACTATTCGTAAACAATGTTTTCAGTGTGGCAAACTTCCATCACGAAATACTGCTGCCATGAAAGGTCCATGTGGTCTGCAACAGTGTTTAGGTAGGTGTCAGAGTAACATCCACATGAATGAAGAACTCAAGGTTTTCAAAAGGTGGAATATTCTGCCTGTAATGTTCTGAGAACGTGTTGGGGATGTTGTTGAGGGAGCACATTATAGTATCTATAAAATATTCCCACAATGTTCCACAATTCTACATGACAGGCACAACATTTAGTTGTGAGAACATAGGGGCATAACAGTCCAACAATGTTATCACCAAACATTTTTAGAGCATCTTTGGGTATCCTACCTTTAAGAAGAAGATTCTGGGAACTAAATGAAAACCTCCTGCTGAAAACCTTGGTAAAACTTTGCAGAACTTTCTCGAAACAGAAAATTGGGCCAACCTTCGATACCCCCAATGTATCAGTAAGGTTTGGTGCCCATCACCTTGTCACTTGTTGACTTGTTGTACTTCTTCGAACCACTTTTTTAACCACTTCATACTAGAAAACCCCAACAGGACCTGCTGTTTGGGATGTTTGAGCCCAGTTCCTCCAGCATTTAGTCCTTGTTAAAGTCTCTCAGATCCTCATGCTGCTAATTTTTCCTGCTACCTTTAACTTCAAGATCTCAGGTGCCACTTTAACGAGATAATCAATGTTATTCACTTCAGCTGTCAGTGGTTTTAATGTTGCAGCTGATTGTTGAATATTTGATTGAATAAACTGCTCACATGTGTAAAAGTTAAATCTACTGGGATGTGAATACACCCTACTTTAATTCTGTGGTCCCAAATTACCTCAAAATACACGACATGCTCCAACACGTGCAGCATTTCGGAGCAGCCTAACGTGTCCTCAAGATCAAAACAAGAAAAGCAGCAGCAAATTCAAGAGGTTAAGAGGCTGAAAACACAGATTCTGGTTCATGATACCTTCTGAAAATGTTCGAAAATGCAGAAAAAAACGAATCTGCATTCACAGTAAACTGCTGCCTGCAATAAAAATCCACTGCAGGAGTCTTGTGTAACATCTCCGAACGCCCTTTACCTGAAACTCCTGGAAAAGTCAGACAAGAAGAAGCTGTTTCAGGTACCTGCTGAGGCCAGAAAGGAGAAAAAAGAGGGATTCCCTTTTGGGTGGCTGACTTCAGTTTTTACGCATGAGAGAATAATAAGGGTGGTTATGTAACGCCGAGGAGGAGTTCAGGTGAGACGCCTCTGACTGCAGTCCCCCCTTATACTTCATCTGCAGTGGGACCGAGAGGGGAGGAGAGGGGAGGAAGAGAGGGGAGGGAGAGGAGAAAGAATGAAAAGAAAGGAGAGGAAGAGAGGAAAGATGATGGAGAAGAGAAGAGAGGAAGAAGAAGAGAGACGATGAAAGAAGGGAGAGAAAACGAAAAAGCAAGATGAAAATGGGGAGAAAGAGGGAAAATGAAAGGAGAAGGGAAGGAATAAGAGGAGGAGATGATAGGAAGGAAATGGAGTGAGGAGAGGAGAGGGA
The DNA here is from genome assembly GCA_900302755.1 of Chromis chromis. Classification (NCBI taxonomy): domain Eukaryota; kingdom Metazoa; phylum Chordata; class Actinopteri; family Pomacentridae; genus Chromis; species Chromis chromis. The sequence goes on along the minus strand of OMNN01095309.1, from coordinate 18,419 downwards.
AAGGGAGAGATAGAGGAGTGAGGAGAGGAGAAAAGAGGGAGAGAAATAGGGAAAGTAGAAAGGAGCTAAAAGAAAGAGAGAGGAGAGAAAGGGGTAAAGTTGAAAGATGGCGTGGAAAAGAGAAGGAAGCAGATAGGTTAAAAAAAGGAGAGAAAAGGAAAAAAGGAAGACAAAATGGGAGAGAGGGAAGGAAATTGAAAGGATAAGAGATGGAATAAGAGAAAGGGGAGAAATGGGAGAATAGAAAAGGAGTAGAAAGAAAGAGAGGAGAGAAAATGGAAAAGTGTAAAGACAGACAAAAAAGAAGAGGAAAGATGAAAAGAGAGGAGATGAGAGAGGAAAGAAGGTGGGAAAGAGAAGGGAGCAGAAATGTAGATAAAAGAGGGGAGAGAAAAGGAAAAGGGGAAGATGAAAATGGGGAAAAGGAGGGAAAGGAGGAGATGGAATGAGAGGAGGAGATGATAGAAAGGAAATGAAGTGAGGAGAGGAGAAAAGAGGGAGAAAGGGGAGAGAAATGGGGAGCATATAAAGAAGCTGAAAGGAAGACATGGAAGAAAAAGGAGGAAAGACGAAAAGAGAGGAGATGGGATAGAAAAGAAAGGAGATGAGAGGCAAAAGAGTAGGGAGCAGAGAAGAGGAGAAAGGGGAGAAAAAAAGCAAGATGAAAATGGGGAGGAGTGAAAATGACAGGAGAAATGGAATGAGAGGGAGAGATGATATGAAGGAAATGGAGTGAGGAGAGGAGAAGGAAGGGGGAGATAGAGGAGTGAGGAGAAAAAGAGGAAGAAATGGGGAAAGGAGCTGAAATAAAAAGAGAGAAGAGAAAGAGGAAAGACGAGGAGGAAAAAGAGGGAAGACGAAAAGAGGATTGGAGAGAGGATGGAAAAGAAAGGAGAGGAGAGGGGGAAGAAGGTGGGAAAGAGAAGGGAGCAGATAAGAGGAGAAAATAGGAGAGAGAAAGGACAAAAGTGGGGAAGGAGGGAAAATGAAAGGAGAGGAGATGGAATGAGAGGAGGAGACGATAGGAAGGAAATGGAGTGAGGAGAGGAAATCAAACGGTGAGATAGAGGAGGGAGGAGAAGATGAAAGAGGGAGAGAAATGAGGAAAGTAGAGAGGAGCTGAAAGAAAGAGAGAGGAGAGGAAACAGTTAAAAAACAAAGGGATTATTGGAGGAGAGCCGGGGAAAGCAACAGAGAAGGAGAAGAAATAAAAACCTCGAGGTTTCATAACACTCCTCCCAGAAAACTGCACCAGATCACACAACTACAGACCAACACCAGTGTTGGGTTTCAAAGTGCTGATGCCAAAACAGGACGTCTGTCGTCGCCTGTAGCTCCAACATCTCATCATGTGACCAGAGAGGTTTCACCTGCAGTCAGCAGTCACAGCGAGAGGCGATCTGGAGCGTTGGAGCAGCAGGGCTAAGTTTAGGAGGCTGGATCCACGAGGCAGACGTCCCTAAAGCTCTGCATTGTCAGGAGCCTTTGGTGTGCTCAAGGCCGGGAAAGAGGCAGATTTAGCTTAATCATCGTTTTCAGTGCTGCTGCTGTCATGTGGGCCAATATTTCATCTACTGCAGATAGGAGGCAGGTTTCCAAGTTATTTACAAGGCAGCAAAATAAAAACAGATTTAAGACACCTAAACATGGTGATGAAAACCGATGCAGTGTTTGAAAGACAGCTCAGAGGAAATTAAAATCCAAAATCATGTTTTAAAAGAGCTGATGAGATTTCCTCAGGTGGATTGATCCAGAGCCTCGAAGCCACAACTGCAAACACTGGCCATTTTAATTTTCAGTCTGGCCCCTGAACACACAGAAAACCTTTGCTTAAGGATCCCCAAGTGCATAGTGGTGCATTTAGGAGGTCAGACATATAGCTGAGAGAGAGAGGGCATGAAGGGCCTTGAAAGTAAAATCTAAATCCTAAAACATACTAGGAGTCAGTGTAAAGAGGATGAAACAAGAGTGATGTGATTGTGCAGCTAAGTTTTGCACAATCTGGAATTGACCAATAGATTTCTGGTTCAGGCAGGTATAAATAATGTTGCAAGTGTGATGAAATAAAAGTGCATAAAATGGTCTCTGTGTCTTTAAAAGCTAAGATAGATTTAGTATTTTGCAGATGTTGGAGATATAAGATGAAATATATGTCTTCATACATCTGGATTTCTGCTAAAACTAGACAACAGTCAGAGTAGCTGCCAGAAGAAGAGAAAAGAAAGAAAGAAATGTTTGGGGAAAAGACATTAAATTTGACAATAAATCCCTAAAACAACTCTCAAGCAAAGAGGCAAATTAAGCTGCTGTCTATATGCATTTTAAAAACGTGCAGTTTTGTTAATTTTAGCTCCACATTAGTCACTTTAATTCATTAATTATCTTATTTAAACTACACGGAGGCCTCATTTATAATGTAGCAGAGAAGAAAATAACAAAACATGCACAGGAATAAGAAACCTGGAGAAGTATTAAAAGCAAAATTAGCAACATAAGGCAATGAAACCATTACTTAGAGCATTTAAGATTTAAGAACAACTGAGTCAGCTGAAACAAGAACAGATGGAAGTGAAACAGGATTAAATTACAAACCTGAGGTGCCCTGAGGATAAAACTGAGTCAAGCTTCGGTTTGCTCCGCAGGTTGTTCCAGGTTGAAGGTAAAACTGGATTTTCCAAACTTGCACTGACCTTTAATGGTAATACTCTACTTTGAAGGAAGACTTTAAGAGGAAAGTGCTGTTTGCTTTGCTTTTTACACAACTCAGCAGCTGGTTCTGTCCAAACATAACAAAAACTCACCATTTAACACTTTATATCTCGTTTGTTTGGTTTACACATAAAACAAAGTGCAGTGTTGCTGGAGTTAAAAGTGTCTGGAACATGAAAAATGGCAAATTGTCATTGCCAAGGTTGTGGTTTCACCTCGGAATATGGGAAATTTAGCAAATTAGAACAAGAAAATGTATTAGTAGAACTTTTACAGGCAGATTTTTACCATTACTCTTTGTTTAAAAAAGCAGCATTTTACACCAGATTTACATCTTTTACAGGGTACAGAAAGCTCTGAAACAGCATTTATGTTGGGAAATTAATGTAATGTGATAATAAAACCAATAACAAAACAATACCATATATACAATATCATATATATATACTACTGGGCAGTGGTGGCGAAACAGGTTAAGCCCCTGGGCTACTGATCAGAAGGTCAGAGGATCAACCCCCACTGTTGGGCCCTTGACCCCCTGACTGCTCCCCGGGTGCTGCACCACGGCAGCCCACTGCTCCTAGTATGTATAGTTAAGGTTAACCTTGAATAGGATGGGTCAGATGCAGAGAAGGAATTTAAGGGGATCATTGAAGGTTAGATTATTATTATTATGAAATAGAAGAAAATCTTAAAATAAAAGGGAGGTAATTAAACATATTTCTAGGGTTTTGGCTTTCGGCTCTGCATTTTCAATCCCACTGTGTAGAAATGCAAAGTATTTGTTTAGACATGCGCCTCTCTTTGTCCCTGTAAGTTTCAGATAAAGCACTTTGAAGCAACTCCCGCATCCGTATTTCATTCTGCTGTCGCTGTATGTTGGAAACTCTGTCGGCTCAAACAAACCATAAAATGTGATCTAAACAGCTCGGGGTCAAACTCTGGTGGCCTATATGAAGTCTGAATAAACATTACTAAATGAGACGGAGCAGATAAGGTCGTGAGATTCTCCAACAGAATCACAATCAACTGAGAAATACCAGTTTATGTGAACATGTAATGTGTTTTTAGTGCCTCACATGAGCTCATGTGTATAAATATGAGATGTGTCAGCTAATAATGAAGGACTTAGACTTTAAAATCTCCCAGTGAAGTTGAGGTTTAGTGAGGATGAGCTGCTGGTTAATGTTTTGTCAGATATTGCAGATAAAGGGAATTGTTTCCTGCATTTCCACTCAGAGAAAAGCTGCATACCAGCCTGAGTGACTCACTGCTGCCATATAAACCAGCCGGGATCATAAAACACTGTCAAACATTGTTTTCTGGAGAGGAAACATGGCAGACAGAGTCCAGGGCAGGTGAATCCTGTTGTTAAACAATATCTAAAAGTCTACCTGGGACTTCCTGGGAAACTGCTGAGAAGATGAAACCAAACAGAAATAGAATGAAAACTTGGATTAAGAACAGATCTGAGAATGACTTTCATGAGCTTCCTTTGCTTTTAGCGCCATCTTGTGAAATGCTGCAAGAAATAAACATGCTGGTGATGCAACAGACTTTCTTCACAGCAAACTTGTAATAATATTATTTATAACAACTGCATTATATCAGGTGCACTGTAAAAGAAATGTATTTGAGCTGTAGTTAAAGTATTGCTTTGAATAAATCTCACTTATCTTTCTGCTTTGGTGAAGACAGTTTACTTTTGTGGATTCTATCAACTTGAAATTATATGTTGTCCCTTTAAACCCGAAAACAAATTTCAAAAAAGTGCAAAAATTAGGTTTAGTTCTTTAGCATTGTGCGTCTTTAAATCTTTCTGCTGCAACTCAACCACTGCTTTCTTCGAGTTGGATAATAGAGTAAAGGAAAAAAGTCTAATGACGTCATTAGATGTGATTAAATGTAAAACTAATATTTAAGTTCAAAAAATTGGAAACTTCAAGTTGACTTAGCTTAAAATATAGTTGCAGTGATGCTCATTTGAGAAAAATCAAACATTTCAAATAGATGTAACTTAAATAAGTGGCATTAATGTTAATTTGGATAAACTTAATTTAGTTATGTGTTGCCAACTGAAGTCATTTATTTCATTTGGTCCAACAAGTCTGTTTTCAGTGTAAGCCATCTTTAGGGTCCTGATGTTGTGTATTCTGGCTTATTGGGATCTTTAATGGAACTAAACTATACAATGAAATGGAATAATATTTAAATATGTACCGCTGAGTAGATAAAAAATGTAATATTTCACTTTCCATTTGACTCTGTGTGGTTGAATTCCTTATTTTTTATTTTTTAGAATTTAGAGTAAACAGTTGGTTCTGCAGTTTAAAATTCTTTTGCAGGTTCTAAAATTCAGTCAAGTCTCGTCTGAACTTTTCTTTCTTGGATATGACAGACGCAGCGACACAATACAACCTGAATGGACAGAAGTCTGACCCTTTCCAATAAGGCTGAATGGCTTTGGTCACACAAATATTAAACTTCATCATAAATGTCAGAGCCTCAATTTTACTAATCTATAATGGGCAACTTCAGTGTTTATTTATTATTATTTAAATCTTACAATGATGAATTTCTACATGAACAACTGAATATTGGACATTTTCTACCTGGAACTATGAGGCCTAAAAGTCAACCATAACAGATTGCCAACTTGAAAACTGAAAATTTCAAGGAGGAAAGATTTAAACTCCATTAAAAGGTGGCCAGAGCTTTAATTTAGTAGTATTTAAATGCAAAAATCAGTAATATATAATAACAAATTAGATTTATTGAGGCCTTCTCAGGGTGCTTGAAGAAGCTTAAAAGATTCTTGATTATTCAATTTAACAGTGTTCATTTGCTGACTAATCTTTATGCCCTTTGTTGAAGTGTTCTGTTTGGTGAAAATGTCAGCAGTTAACAAGCGTTAAAGGCAAAATCATCCAGCTGAACACTACAGCAGCTGATTTAATCAATTATTTCCTTATTTTCTTGTTAATGGTGCAACTTTATAAGAAGAATAAACAGTGTACAACTGCACTTTCTGCAGTAGGATCCCATTACTGCACCTCTGTGAAGTTTTGATGATCAATAATCCACAAATGGAGACATAAATACAAATAGAGTGACAAATTAAAGGAAAAACCAACATGAAGTGTCTAAGTAAGATGTTGGGCCATGATGTGATGGCAAAAACTGTTTCAAAGCTCCTTGATGTTTGTTTTTCCAAGTATTTGAAACTCTACTAAAGGGATGAACATCATTCTTCTAAGAGATACTCCCTCATGTGGTGTTTTGATGATGAAGGTGGAGAATGCTGTCTAACAAGTCAGTCTGAAATCTCACACAGGTGGATTGAGATCTAGCAAAGGCCACACTTCATTCAGTGACCTCTCGTGACCTATAGATGGCGCCTCTATCACCCTGGAAGAGACCACTCATCCCTCAGGATAGAACTGTTTCATCATAGGATAAAGGCGATCACTCAGAACATATTTGTGGACCAAAACCAAACCACAACATGAGAGAGCCTCCGGATCCAGTCAGTGTAGAGGTCAAGAATTCAGAGTGTGCCTTTGATTTGTCACCCATGTGTATAATATAATGCGCTCAGTGACGGGATAATTTCAGGCCAAGGGTGACACTGCTTTCCTGCTTTAGCTTTGTGATATCTTGTCTTTTAATGTTGCGTTTGGGACCATTTTTCTTGCATTGTCACCGTGCACTATCACGTTTTTTGTATTGTATACCTTCTTTTTTATCTTTATAAAAACATACCACACTATATCCCTGTTTCTATGAAAACAAAAGTGAAACAACAGCTCTGCATTTCCTGACTCACTTAAAGTGTCAATGCCTCCCTCAGCTGGACATTAATGGTTCTACGTCCTGCAAAACACAAGTGAAAATGTTTTACTGTGTGAGCTTTCTCATCGCATGTTTATGCACTTACTCTGATGAATTACATCCGAGGAACCTCAGATTCTGTGAGCTGCAATTTGAAAAGTATGGAAAGGTTGCAGCAAATTGAACACATACCAGATGTATTCTCAGTGCAGATTCCTACCAGAGACGTTTCAATGGAGCTGCAACCCGACGTCTAATAAATCTGCCCTTTGACCTACTGAAACACACATCCACACATGATAAAACAGGGGAGACTCCTCTTACTTACTCAACTCAGTTTATTTACAGAGTGTTTGAAGAGCCATGTATGCAAATGCACTGAAATTACCGACAGAACTCCTCTCATTTTTCCTTTACACATGGGGAGCTGATTAATCAGAGTTTGATCTCTCGATAGTTTGATCTAAATGCTTCAAAAATCCAGTGAGTGACTGTTTCTCAGGTTTAGATTACTGTCAAGTCCCTTCAGGGAAACAATAAATTAACCAGGTTTTTCTTTTAAGCCGTGCTCCGTCTTTCCAGACTTGAGTAAATGTTAGAAACAGTTAATATTTCCTGGGTGAGGACGGGACACAAACAAATCTAAGCAACAACGCCGAGCCTGCGATAATCTGATAAAGAGCAAAGAAAAGAAGACGAACAGAAAAACTACAACATGACGCCTCTCACATGAGCTGAACTGAAGCAATGTGATCGTGGAGGGTGTAAAGTCGTGATCTGATCCCTCTGAACCATCAATACAGCATCTTTTAAAAGGAAAGTTTAAGGATTTTCAGACATCAGTTCCCTACAGCCAATAGAAAACCCATAATCGCATGATAAAATCTTTAACTTTTTAACATGTTTTATTTGTAACACCACTTTTCCTGCTACCACAATGACCAAAGTTCCCCTCAGGAGTCTAATAAATGCACTTGTATAACCATCACAGAACAAAAAAACAGCAAAAGCAGGTTAAGACCGACTCGTAAAAACCTCTCAACTTTCCCTTTAAAGGAAACAAAGCCTCGAATCTGACTAAACCCACCCAAGAAGAAGAACTAGTTTGAACTGTCCTGATATCAGTTTGGTTATGCCTTTTTTTTAAATAAAAAAATGAAGTAACACTGAAAATAAAATAGAGAACAGGCAACATAGATAGCATGGACAGATGGTTAAAAAAAGGAAAATAAAAACACGTTAACTTCCTACACTCTTAAAAAAAGAAACACTCGTCATTTTCAACACATCTTCTACATGATTACAGTTAGTTCCTTTGTCGTCTCTCTACCTCTCTGGATGTGTTGGGAATGACTTTTTAAGCATGTGGAAGTGCTCTGCTCACCCTCCCCAAACTGTCCGACAAGGTCCGAAAGCCGATTGCTGACAGAAACAGAACAGAAAACGAATGAGGTGAACGATGAGTTAAATGTCGAAACTTGCTTTAAATTTCATACTACTGACGTTAAACCAGTACATTTTAGAATATTAGAACTGGGCTGAGGCACCTGATCATGTCTTTATCAACCTAGGACCAATGTTGGGGTGTGAAATTGACACTAACCGTCGACTAAATGTTTTTAAATATTAACTGTGACTATGAAGTATTATCGGCTGGAAGGTTGTTTCTGTCCTTTGAGCTCAGCTAGAGTCCGATTCTGAAGCTTGAGGTTATATTTTCTGTGTGAAACCCTTTAGATTTACTTGATTTCATGTCAGATTTTCCCATACAATCACTTTTCCTGTGCGATTAAAACATTGTTTTTGTGTTTACTATTAAGTGTCTCACGTGCTCCTGTGATGATGCTACAGTAGCTGCACCACCAATTCAGTGTTTTGAGGTGCTGGTACGTACACACAGGAGTGGAATTCATTGTATTCCCCCTAAAATCTGCAAAGGCAAACCTCCTCGTTCATATGTTTTTGTCTGTTTACTACCAGTGTGGAAGAGCACAGCTGTACACACTCTTATATGTGCTGAAACACAACATGTCATCTCACAAAAAGACATACAGATGTGTTGACAAATAATGCATGTGTTAAAAGAAGGACAGCTTTAATGCATGTATATTTTTGCAAACGTACCAGTATGTGTCTTGTTCAGGACAACATATTGCATGTGATTTTTTTTTTTAAGACTGTAGTGGGGAGGGTGTCATTCTCTGTCCATGCATTTAAATAGCAACACAGGAAAAAAAAAAGGCTAACACACATTTAACGCGTCTTAGAGAGGAAAATAAGTCACCCAGAGGTCTGCAGCAGTAAATCTCGTCATTTTCTTTCAAATAGATTTGGACTTATAATCTTTTTTTTTTCTTTTCTCTTTTTTTTTGTGTCCGTTAAATTCAAATGTTGACAGAATAGGAGTACATTTTTGTGGATCACATTCAGACGCCTCGTCTCTCTTCTTCTACATGTCGTTGCCCGCGTAGAGCCTGGTCCATGTTCGGGCTGGAAGAGACAAACAGAGAACGGTTGTGGTTGGTGTGACGGTGTAAATAAAAGAAGCAGGACAGTAAATAAGACTCCCAGAACAACAGGCAGCCTACAGTAATGGGACTGATCTGCTATTTCCAAATGCAAACTCTAAATAATGACTCAGTTAATCAATGAGATTATGGATTTGATGATTAATTCATCATTCAAATAGTTTATTAAGCAAAAACTTTTATTGATCCCACCGAGGACAGCAACTTAGAATTATGCATCTATTATCTGACAACTATATTCTACATCAATAAGGTAGTCTCTTTGTTTTAAACCCTCTGAACCCAAAATGCTTTCTGGGTGTTTCTTGCTACTGTTGCATTTTTCCTCATTGTGGGCTCATTTTTCAGTCCTGTACCTCTATTAAAACAGCACGAAGAAGAAGAGGGAAGTAGAGGGAACTAAAAAAAAAGATGTCGTCTTTGCATTATGACACAGTTACAATGCCATAAGTTGAATTTTTTGATTTCCATTTTACAAAAGTAAAAAAACAAACAAACTAGGATCTACACGCTTCTAGATGCCCACGGGTGTTACTAATACTAGAACAAATTGTGACTCTACATACTATAAATTGGTAAACGTTTCCCAAATGAACTGTATATCACAGATGAGCATTTCAAGGACCATTTGATAGTTGAAAAGCCAACGATTCATTTTGGTTTTACAGCTTCTGGCTGGTAAGGTGCAATTTAAACGAAACAAAAAGATAACATGCCTTTCATACCTGCCGGCGGGTTTTGCAGGTCAGAGGGTTAAATTCTAAGAAACCAGTTTTCCAAAGCTGAACTGACATGTTGAAACTGCTTCCCGGTTTATTCTCAGATTATAAGAAGCCGAAAATTTTGCTATTTATTTACTTTTTTAAAGTTACTTAAATCGTTTACAGATTTTATGATAAATAAAACGACGTGTTTCAGCTTTTGTTCCAGCTACACTTTTCAGAATCTGTCTTATCATCAGGTTTTCACACACGAGGAATTTGACGTGGTGAGGATTTGGTACTTCACAGCAAACATTACAGTAACATTAGATAACAGTAAACGCTGACAAGTAGAGAGGGTTTACTAGTTTATTATGCACCATATTAAAAATACGTGATGACACTGACATCATTATTGGAATTAATCAACAAAGGCTTTAAAATGAAATATTTGAGATACTGTCCCAGTGCCTAATATGTAGATTTGAAAAACACTGTATTTTCTGTCTGCTTCTGCCAGTGGGCCATCATAATACCAGCGTGCATAAGAATATGTTAATTACACTACAAGACAGACCTGATGTTCTCTGCAATTAGGTAGAAAATTATGTGCATTTATCAGTATCTGTATTCTGCCAAAGTGAGCTAAAAAATATCTGCATTTTGGATACTGCCACAAATCTCTTACGTTAGATCATTCTGGCTTTAATATCTGTAACTTTGGACTATTATCAATCTGAAGACATCATGTTGAGCCCTGAACAACTGAGATGGGCACACAGAATAATGGAACAACTAACGAATAAATGAAAACCACCCCTGAATGCACAAAGAAATTACATTTTTCTTTTTAGCTTTGTAGCTGAAGAAAAGAGGGAAAATATATAAATGATGTTTTGGTTTGCCCATTCAAAAATAAAATTGGAATCACAGGCATTTCCACAGGATCAGACAGACAAACACTGTTCAAAAGCAAATCTCAAAAGCAAACATTTATATTATGATGGATTACCGCACATAGACGTTGCTTCTAAGCCTGGTGTTGCCACTCCAACGTTTAGTTAGTTTCAGTTGATAGAGAAGCTGACATCAAGGTAAATATTACACTAACACTACTTTGTTTCTCTGCACTTGCAGCGGCCAAGATTGGCCTCTCAACTTCTTTCACCTCCAACAAGGTGATGAAAGAACATAACTCTATAAGCACTGGATTATATGATAAATGGTGCTTTTCATAAAATGCTATGAGAACAGTAAAATAATCTAGTTGAAGAAATGTCTTTAATCGACTGTGTTGTCAGATTATTTTTCCCACCTTTGTCCCTCCCACAAAGTCACAGACAGGGTTGTATTTTTCCTGTTGTTCTTCTCCCCCCAGTAAAACCACCATTGAGAAAGTGACACCAGTCCTTTAGATCATTTGATACAATCTGTAATGTGGGTGGCAATTCAGAGGTCTGGAACTGAGCTACTGTTTGCTGCCATCTGTCAAAGCGTTTCTCATACTGGAAATCTGTGGCATTAAGACTTTAGAGCAGCCGAAGGAAAACGTGAATCCACTCCTCACCTGTCTCAATGGCATGGCTTTCGTTTTTCTTCCACTGCTCTGCAACGTCGTTCGCCAGGGGATCATCTGGATTGGGAGCACTTAATAACGCCTGGATAGATAGCAACACTGTACGGATCTGCAGGGCTGGAGACCACTTGTCTGTGAGGAGATCAGAGGAGATGCAAAAAAAGACAAACAAATGACAAGATTAAGGATCAGATATGGAAAACAGGGGATGGCAGGACAGCAGTGACAGTGACAAGAGACGACAAACAGCAGCTGAGAATTGGAACCGCTTGGAACAACTCTGGCTCTGGTAAATCTAACAAATCAAAGCAATCGAGTGCAAAAACACTGTGCCTGAAAATCACAGTGTTTCTTTAATACCTTAATGCTTGTTTGGCAACCGCTCTGCTGCTCTTTGCAAATAAACATTACTTTGAGCTTGTTTACCTCAAAACTGATTTAATGGTTGTAATTGTGTGTACCTCCGGTGGCTTTCTGCTCTTCGCAAATACAAGCTGAATGTTTCATATAAAAATTTCCTTAAAATAATGAAATCTGTGATTCCGTGTGCCCATTGCTAGTGTACTTATGTGTGTATAGACTGTATATGAATGATGGATGTAAGCTTTGAAAAGTGAAACCAAAAGGACGTGACTCCTCTGGTTGTAAAAAGAAATCTGATTGTATCGAAGTCTACGAGGAAACCTGTTGATCTGTGACCTTAATAAACATTTAAATTAATGAGTTTATGGTGTCAGTTGCTAGTCTCAAGACTTTTTAAGTACTGCATGATGTTCATATTGTAAATTATGGTCCCACTTTGAGTAAAATAGACGATAAAGGGTGGTATGTCTTAGGGCGGGGCTACCTTGTGATTGACAGGCTGCTACTTTACTGCCATTTGCAATGTACTTGCGTTATCCAATCAGACCTGTAGCTCTGGCATTACATCTGGTTTCAAAAAAACAGTGTGGGCCACCGTTTAGCTCGCTGAGTTGAGGTGTTACCATGTGGGCGCAGGTCGCCAGCAGCGGTCGTGAGTTCGAGTCCAGCTCGGGACCCTTTGCTGCATGTCTCTCTCCTCTATACCCCCTTTCACCCTGTCTCTCTCTATCATTAAAATGGGAAAAATTCCCCCAAAAAACACTTTAAATTATTTTTTTTTAAAACAGTGCACAGACCAACGGGTGACGTCACTTACGTTAGATCCATTTTCTATATACAGTCTACAGTCGTGTGTTAGTGTGAAAAAGACACCAATTTGTGGAGACCTGTCAGTCAGAGGTAAGCTAACCATTAAGTGTCTAAGATGTAGAAATTTGACATTTACAGACCGCAAATAAAAGAGTTTTTTCACATCACTGTTTTAGTTCAGACTGTATAATACAACAGCAAAGGAAGTCTTTTTTGAGTTTGCCTGGCGTCACACAGCAGCAAGTCAATGTAAAGAAGTGTTTGGCAAAGCAGGACAAGTGAAAGTGCCAGTGTAAAAACAGATAGTCTGTGAATGTCATTTAGGCATAAAAGCCATTAATGCGAGTGATTTTTTGTCGTCAACAGCGGCTTAAACTGCTAATGAAGCACCACATTATCACAAGGAAAGCAATAAAAAAAAGCAGAATGCTGACAGTGTGGTTCCACGCTGATGTCAACGACAAAAAATACCACACAGATATAAAAGAAATCATACGAATATGAAATACTTTCTTACCTTTCAAAATGTCTAAACATATTCTTCCCAGTTTGTCAACATTGGGGTGATAGATTTTGGTCATGAATCGCACTTTGGGAGCTGCCATGGGATACTCTTCTGGAAGAAATAGTTCAAGTTTAAATGTGCCTCCTTCAAAAGGAGAGTCTTGAGGCCCTGCAATGACCACATGGAAGTAGCGTGCGTTCCCTTCATCAGGTGTAGCCGTGATCCCTGGAACAGGCTCTGCCATCAACCGCTGTGTCTCCTGAGTGCGGTCAGAGGGAGAAACACATAACACCGTTGTTGACATTTCTGAATAAAAAAACAGTGCTGTAGGAAGAACCGTGGGGGTGTCAGCAGACAACAGACTTTCAAGTATATAATGGATGAGAACGTACAATTTCACCCGGGTTAGTCACGTATGCACACTTTCAACTCACCCACATAGACAAAAATCATCCAGCTAGAGAAACTAAAAAGCAGATGAGGGCTGGAGCACTTCACACATGTTGTGCAATGACTTTAAAGTGAACACAGAACTTTCCACCGTGCGTAACAGCGAATTTGGCAACTAAAATAACTAAAATTCAAGGTAACATTAACATTTAATGTCCTCATCAAATAATCTGCTAAATATTTAAAATTTTTTGGTCTGAAAGTTGTCCGAAAATAATATATGTCCGTAATTTTCCAGAGCCTAGTCTGACTCACTTTAATGTAGACTGCAGGTATAAGTCAGCCATTTTTTCTCCTCTCTACGTCTTACTGTTGTCAAAATCCCCTCCACTACAGGAAATAACAACCACCTCTAGGCTAGCGGCGTATTTCGCAGAAAATGTGGATCGTGTAGTTTGCCAGCCCTGTTCGTTTTTTTGGTAATTGTAATGACTGTTTGGTTTCCTGCTTGCAAATGTTCCACCAAAACATTTCCGCCGCCACTATTTTGAGGTGACACGGTTACTGCATTCTTGGTTTAGCTCCGCCCAATTTAACTGTGTTTAGCTTAATAAAGTCCAGAGTGCTTATTTCCACTATAGTAGATTAATAAGGGCCAATTCATGCTTTTTGCGTCCATGTGTGCAGACCGATGTGGTCTTTGAAAGGGAATTTGGTTCCATTAATATTACCACAGGTACGCATTGCCCCTCACATTGAACACAGAAAAATACATGGCGCTCCTTTGGATGTTTCTGAAAGGCTCTGATTTGCATTTTATAAAGCAGCTAGTTACAGGGCTGAAGCATTGAATCAGTGATTATAGGTGCGTTTAGCACAATGGACGGACATAGCACAGGACTTCTGGAGAACTCTGATCTTCCCACTGTGTTTGGGTATGTACAAATCAAAGCACCACCAAAGGTGGAGAGGGACTACTTTGATCTAAACTCATCTAATGATAAATTTTAAAGGTCTGGATGATGGTGAATATCCTCAAAGGCTCTTTTGTAAACAAGCATTTGTTTTTCTGGCGCATATGTAGCTCATTCTGTGCTGTAAATTGGTCTGGCTATGTTTCAAACAACTTAACCTAACATCTAAAATTCAGTATTACAAAAAAGTCAACCAGGAAATATTTTAATTTAAAGTAAGGTAGCACTGTACATAAAAATATGTAAAATTAAAAATCTGTTAGCAAAATAGCTGCAGATTAATAGTTTCTGTTAACTCCTGGATTGTTTTTCTAAAATTGTAGGATCCATTTGATAGTTATTTCATTTAGTATGTATAAAATTCTACTGTAAAGTTTGACTACGGGTAGTATTGTGTAATACAGAACAGCGTCGATGGAAATCAAAAGGAGGAAGCGAAGCATTTTTTACATTTCTGCATTTCATAGAGCAGGTGCAGCGAAACATCTGCAATCAAGAGGAAGGAAACCGGTTTACTGTTCAATTACATAAACTTATTTCTTTGTTGTGAGTGAAAAACAAAATGCATGTTTCCATAGCACAAACTGGGTGGTGTTTTCACTCTGTCAACGTTGTGTTACTGCCCATGAAAACCTGCTAAACCTGAGAAATAGCTGCTGGATGAGGCGGAAAAGGCTGATCGCGCCCACTGCCGGGCCTGGCCCGGAGGAGCTGCGGTGAGGCTGAAGGGAGGAGACCGCAGCAGCCCGAAATTAGTGCCGCACTTTTCGTCTCGTTTTATACAGAATAAGCAAAATTGACATGTTCGCTTCATCAGGGGGCGTTTGGACGTTTCGAGACCACAAGGGCAGCGTCTCACATCAGCGCCAGACATGTGTACGAATCAGCAAAGCTACAGCTGCTAGCCTAGCTCACTTAGGGAATCCATTCATATGGCGACCGGGACAAACTGTTATAATTTCTTAATTCGTTGTGGAAATTAGTAATACGGCTCTCTGAAAACTACAAATTAAGCAAGGCAACAATTCTGCTTGTACGAATATTGAACCACAGACAGAGCAGAAGGGAGTAAACGGAAGTGGCAAACAAAACACTCGCAGCGAGCTAGCTCGATAACTAGCTCGATAAGAGCTAGCTGTGCTAACCGCGCTAGCGGCAGGCTACACGCGAGATGGTAGTAACTGCACGTCCATATTATCACTAAATAACCTCTACTACACCCACACACGGGCTCATCAACATACATATACACTGTGCGCTGTCAGGTGTACCTTTATAATCCTACGAGGCAAACCGGCCATCTTGTGTTAGCTCTTATATTTTTAGCCGTGGACTCGCCTTCTCTTCAGGTTGGACTGACTGAGCTGCGGGGCGGGGACTCATAACGCACGGTTCCGGTGGCTGCACAGACGTAAGGACGTAAGCTGTCGTCACAGACTGTAAAAATAAATAAATATATATATATTTTTTTATTATTATTATTATCTTACTTATACATTTATTTTAACGTTTAGCTCAGATTTTAGACATATTTTCCAACAACACAACACATCACCGCTTCAAGCTTTCTGATTAACATGTTTCAAAAGCCACCAAAATTAAAGGTCCCTCATGGTTAAATCCATGTTTTGTATGTCTGAAAAACATGGAAGTTGAAAATAAAAACTGTGAGAATTTGAGGATGCTTAAAATGCCATTCCTCTAGTCTTTGCTCACCTAGATAGCCTCCCAGTTTTACAAGACAGTAAACATTTTGTTCCTGTTCAAAGTCCACCAAATGTTCTGGTGCAAGAGTGAACACACAAGTCTTCATGCACCCCTAGCATCTGGGAAGGTTCAAAGTGGATTAGTTGTATTTGTAATGGCAATGTCACCATAATATGAAACATTTCACAATCTGCAGTTGCATTTATAAAAGAGGGCAACATTGAGCTGGCGTGGCTGCATGTATCAGCAAACTATGGCAGTGATAGAACACTTATAGGAAGTTTACAACATATAACCATATGAACTATTGGGATATTGAACTAATGTTGTCAGGTTTCATTTTAGCACCAAACTGTTGCATTATCACAGACAGCCAAATTGTGTGTTGAAATCTCTTTAATGCTAACCCTCACCAACATCATTCAAAACTCCTACGCCCAACGTGGGGCTCGAACCCACAACCCTGAGATTAAGAGTCTCATGCTCTACCGACTGAGTACTAGCCGGGCTGCACAAGCATTCAGTAATGTCTATAAAAAAATATAAATGATTAAATGAAAACAGTGATGCTTTGGTTGGCTGCAAGAGTTTTTAATGGTAATGTTCCTATAATAGGAAACATTTCACAATCTAATCTACAAGAGAGGGCACCATTGAGCTCACAAATCCACATGGCTACATCTATCAGTACAGTCTATAGCAGACTATGGCTGATACAAGACTTACAACATATTACATTAAGGACACTGCACTAATGTAGTCAGGTTTTAATTTAGCATCAAACTGCAGTATTACCCCAGACAACTGAATTGTGTGTTGAAATCTACTTAACTGTAATCCTCACCAACATAGTTTAAAACTCCTGCGCCCAACGTGGGGCTCGAACCCACGACCCTGAGATTAAGAGTCTCATGCTCTACCGACTGAGCTAGCCAGGCTACACAAGCATTAAAAAAATGTCTATCAAATAAAATTATAAATAGATAAATAAAAAGAATAATGCTTTGGTTGGCTGCAAGAGTGATCACGTCAGTCTTCATGCACTGCCAGCGTCTGAAGAACTGAAGATCCAGTGGATTAGTTTTATTTGTGATGGCAAAGTCACTATAATAGGAAACATTTCACAATATGAAGTAGCATTTATAACAGAGTGCACCATTGAGCTGATAAATCTACATGACGACATGTATCAGTACAGTCACAGCAAACTATAACAGTGAAAGACTTACAACATATTATAGTAGGATATTGTCAGGTTTTAATTTAGCATCAAACTGCAGTATTATCAACCCAAACAGCTTAATTGTGTGTTGAAATGTAGTTACTGCTAATCTTCACCTACATTATTTAAAACTCCTGCGCCCAACGTGGGGCTCGAACCCACGACCCTGAGATTAAGAGTCTCATGCTCTACCGACTGAGCTAGCCGGGCTGCACAAGTATTAAAAAAATGTGTATAAAAAAATTATAAATGAGTAAATGAAAACAATGCTTTGGTTGGCTGCAAGAGTGATCACGTCAGTCTTCATGCACTGCCAGCATCTGAAGAACTGAAGATCCAGTGGATTATAATTATTTGTGATGGAAATGTTCCTATAATAGGAAACATTTCACAATCTGAAGTAACATTTATAAGAGAGTGCACCATTGAGCTGATAAATCTACATGACTACATGTATCAGTACAGTCACAGCAAACTATAACAGTGAAAGACTTACAACATATTATAGTAGGATATTGTCAGGTTTTAATTTAGCATCAAACTGCAGTATTATCAACCCAAACAGCTTAATTATGTGTTGAAATCTCTTTAATGCTAACCCTGACCAACACCGTTCAAAACTCCTGCGCCCAACGTGGGGCTCGAACCCACGACCCTGAGATTAAGAGTCTCATGCTCTACCGACTGAGCTAGCCGGGCTACAGCAGCATTATATAATGTCTATAAAAAAATGTATAAATGATTAAATGAAAACAATGATGCTTTGGTTGGCTGCAAGAGTGGACATAAGAGTCTTCATGCACTGCCAGCATCTGAGGAACTGAGGATCCAGTGGATTAGTTTTATTTTTAATGGTAATGTTCCTATAATAGGAAACATTTCACAATCTAATCTACAAGAGAGGGCACCATTGAGCTCACAAATCCACATCTATCAGTACAGTACCAGCAAACTATGGCAGTGATACAAGACTTACAACATATTATAGTAGGATACTGTCAGGTTTTAATTTAGCATCAAACTGCAGTATTATCAACCCAAACAGCTTAATTATGTGTTGAAATGTAGTTACTGCTAATCTTCACCTACATTATTTAAAACTC
>OMNN01095308.1:0-26303 GCA_900302755.1 Chromis chromis | reverse complement strand
CGCTGTAGGCTGTACTTTTAAGCTAAACAACACTAAAGGAGCATAGGAAACGTAACACCTGAAAAATGCAACCTATCTGCAACCTACATCCTTATGCCGATTCATTTTTACAGGAATGTCGTATTGCAGAGCAATATGGAAAAAGCGGGGTACTTACCATCTGTATGCTTTCAACTGTCTTGTAGGCGGGTAGTGCAGCATTCAAAAAGCCCTCCAACAGGAAGTGGTCTTCAATTAAAAACTGCATGCCTACATTAAGTTAGATTCAATGATTAATCTCTGTATTTGGAATCACACAAACAGAATGCTTGTTTTTGTTTAACTAGAATAAGTAGATATTTCTCCTAACATTTTTATTTGAATTTTACTTAAATAATTGCGACAAAAGCAAGAACATAATTATATTGAATATCATTTACTTATTACATTAATTATAATTTACATGGCCAAAGAATCATTTATTACAGTGTAGGATGTGCACATGTTTCTGAGCTGCTGATAGCAGGGGCTAATCTAACATAAACATCGATCTGGTGTTTTACATTACTGCAGGCTTTTTTGGCTCCTCTTGACTGATTCTCCTCCGCTCGAAACAGCAGGCTTTTTATTATTGTTTATTTGCCTTAATTTAGTTTTATTTTCTCGGTCCAGTCAGCTAATGGTTTTCAGCATTCTCCCAGAAGCAAAGCCCTCCTGGGGTGTTTCAAAGTAATTTGGTTCCACCTGAGGAGACACACATGCTTGCTCAAATGCACAATCAATATTAATCGACTTTGAAGGGGGGGTGAAGCATGTCTTCAAGTAGATGTTGCAGCCTGGAGATAATAGTTTAGGTAAGCTGAAATGTTCGGACAGTGCTGCCGTGGTCACTGTCGGGGTTATTGATGACCTGGAGAGCCTCTTTGTCTCCGCATTGCTGTTTTATTCATTTTCTCGCTGCCCTCCAACAGCTTTCGCCGCCATCGTTCCATCACTGGGAAAATTTCCTTTCAGACTCTTTTTCTCCAGGCCCATATCAATAATGTGAGATGAATTGAATAAATGTAAGACATAGCAAAGTATTCAACATTTTCAAGGCTCATGTTTCAAGGAGCTAGTAGATAGAATATCGATCACAAATAATGCCTTGATTAAAAGTTAACTGCTCCTTAAATAACTTCTGCTAGTCAGTCTTTAATGACTAGAGGTGACAGCTGTGACTCCACAGTGCAGTGACATATTACACTATTTTATGTGAAATTGCAGGTTTTAAAATTGATTTTATCTATTATTAATACTGCAGAAAAGAATTTGTAACTGTCATGTTGGTGCAATTTTGGTTTCATTTTATTCTTAGATTAACAAGGCCTAGATTTTAAGGCTTTAAAGGACTAACTAAGGAACTAAAGTTAGGTTTATTAGACATAGCTGGTGTTTGAAGAACTCTGAGTAAAAGATTGCATTTTCACTTAAAGTATCCAAATAATTCTTTCGGTCTCAGTTTTTGGTTTAATTCTTCACTGGATCTGTATCATTTTCCACTGTATTTTTCATATTTCTCCTTGACAATGTGATAATTAGCAAACTGCAAACACTGACCTCATATCAGCAGTACACATAAGGCTTGGCTTTTGCTTTCACTCGTTCCAAAATCAAAAATGAAAGGCTTTATAGATTTGGGATTTGTTTTTCGAAAACGATCAATGCTCAGCACAGGCAGAAATTCATCATCTGACAGAGGCTTCAATAGCCCATGATGCATTGCAGCCAAACAAGATGTTGTGTTTTGTCTGACCTGTCTTCTTCCATTCTTATAAAACAGTCACTTTAAAGTATCGATCTTTCTTACATGGTCATGTTCATGGCCGTTTTCTTTCTGGGAGCTGTTCAGAGTCACCCTGTGAAATGTATCAGCAGCCAGTTAGTATTGGAAAACCAAGAAAACCTGTTTTAGTGACAAACTAACTGAATACTCTGAGCGTGTCTTTAAAAATGTAATCCTGAGAGAATTCCTTTTCCTTCTCAGTGCCTTGCTCAAGGGCTCCTTACCTTGAGAGGCAGCAGAGTCCCTCTCTCTCAGCTTTGCATTCTGAGCCTGCAGCGGATGTGAAATTGTGATCTCCTGGTTACAAGTACACATTTCTAACCTTTAGACCTGAGATTTCTAGGATTTCTGAACTGGCAGGATATTTTTTCGACTTGGCATGACACACAGCCTCCAGCAACACTGCCAGCTCTCACTGTAACGAACCACAAAGAGACGGAGGAATCCTGGGGAAGATTTGACTTTAATTTGCCTCCAATCAAAAGAAAACCTTTGCTAGTATGTGATGCACTTTTCAATATTAATATCCATTTATCTAGCGCTATTTATTGCATGTTAACCTGCAAGTATTTACACTTGTTCCTGCATTGCAAATGCAAAACAAATCAACATCTTTCTGCTTTAAACAGTTTCTTATCTTATTTAAATGTTAGTAACAATCCTCAGCCATACTGCCAAATAAAAAATGCCTGCATTGTTTTAGGTTATCTGCCAGCCTCCGTGCTTTGAACTAATACTTGGCAGCTATTGCACATGAGCAATATTCATTTTAACCTTTTAGCATAAAATCATATTATACATGCTCTGATTTTACCACGTGCGACCTGCATTTTCATTCCATGGTTTATGTCATATTAATAATATTTTTTCCCCCTTTTCCAAACAAATTCTTGGAACCCAGAGTGCCTGCAAAAACGTTATCTTGACAAATTCCCATTTAGAGCGGCACAACATGTTGTCAGTAGTTGAAGCGGCTGATTGATGGGACTGATCCATTCAAAGGCCTCTCAGCACACCCAGCGTGCAGACAGGTGAGGTTAAAATCCTGTCACTCAGCAGTTCGACTTCCATTACTTATTCAACACTCTTGCATTTTGGCTGGTGCAACAGAGAGGGGGGATGAACACAATTAATGAAGCTATCTCTTCAGGATTAAGCAGTGCAGCACACAGCTCTCACCACACATGCCTGTACCTTAAATGGATTCCCCGCCGTATAATATTCCAGCATCCTCAAACCTCGGCTCATGTTATCTCAGTGGAAGAATGCCTGGAGGATAAACAGTTTCTTCTGCCCTTCAGGCAAAGCTTATTTTTCTGCATTTGTTTCAAGATGGCTCAGTCAGCACATGACGCAGAGCCGCTACAGGACAGTCAGAATTCGTGGGGTAGAAACTCGCCGGTATTGCAACAATCACAGGAATGTATGAGTTAGGTGAGATGTAGCCTTGTGTTCATGCTGTTTGTCTGAGATAAGACAAGGCCAATTTCATATTTTTACCCTGTCGACAGCAGCTGGCAAGTTTTATTCCCGCTGTATGGTATGGCTATTGCTCATGTGTCAGAAGTGAATTCCACTTGGCAAGATTCACAAACATAGACTTCACTTTGTTTTATGTTCCACTTTTTTTTTTTTTTTTTTTTTTACAAAGCTCTACTTTAAAAATGGGGAAATGCACTATTATATACATGCTCTCTCCAAAACATCTTTTGAGCAAACAAACTCATAAGAAAAAGTATGATAAAATCTGTGAAAAATGAAACTAAACAAAAACTGCTGTGTTCAGACTTCAGTAGAAAGCATAGCCTCCTCCTAGGAATTATTTCTCTATACAAGTAAACAGTGATAGCAAATACAGTTTGTAGGGACACATACTTGTGACCGGATTATATGAACGTCGTGAAAAAAAATTTGTTGCTTAACCCCTTTAAGCCAGAGGCCTAAATCACACCTGAAAAAGAATCCCTAGTCAGTCCAAAATGAATAGCATTGGGCTCTATGGATCAGAAACACTCAGGAGAAATGTGAAATACAATAACTCTCCTCATCACCAGGCCTGAGTGACATTCAACAAACTCCAGCAGAATCTGACATTTTTAGTTCTGCATAATCAAAACTGCAAATTAGGGTCAATAACAGCCTCATAACAAGGAGTCAGCAAACACTGAAGTTTTTTTGACACTTTCTTAACTGTTCTAACTTTTCTCGACTGTAACTCCAGTAAATTTGAAGCATAAGCACAATACATGCTAAATCCATCCATCCACGTGCCACACTTAGGAAGCTTTGAAAAATAGGGCTGGCTTTACAACAGATATAACCTGGTCCCAGGGCAGGGCCCTCCAGTGTGGAGGTGGCTAATATACTTGGCAAGTTGCAAATATGTATTTATTGATTTTATTACCAAAATATTAGTTTTTGCAGTACAATATTCATTTGTAGTGACTACAGGTTTAGGTTTAGGCAGGAAGAGCACTTTGGCTACAGTTAGGGTAAAACCCAGTTACTTCAGACACAGTAGGTTTATTTACATTTCAGTCAATAAGTATCAAGCTCTTCAAATAAGATATATCCTAAAGCTGTAAAAGAGGACCCAGGGTGTCCAGGACCTTAAACACAACATTCAAGTTAAATGGATTAAACTTTAAATTAAACTGAATCCTCTCTCTGTGTAAATGCATAAAATGCATTTTGCTCTTATTTGCATCTGACACAGCGGTGTCTCATTAAGCACATGTAACAGCTCCTCACTTAAAAGCACAGAGGCAGGATTGGATTCAACACCTGTACGTAATCTTAACAACCCCACACAGCAGATGGGTTAAGCATTTGATTTCCATCTATAATTATCTTCAGGTTGACAGTTGCCAATCCGCTGTGTATTGTAAATATAATCTCTGTAAGCGTGTTTGTGTAGATTCTTTTTTCCCCCCGTCAGAGAGGCTTCGAGAGCAGCTCCGCACACCTGATTTTGAAAACTTGTCACAGCAGATACAGTGTTGCCCCTGCTTACCGACAAGAAAAGAAATCATTTCACATTTGATTTAGTATTTATGAGTGCATCTTTTATTTATTTATTTTGATCAATGCGTCCCCTTTTTTTTCATGCTGCTGTTGGTTTGTATGATGGAGATCCTCAAATGGCATCTCTAGTAGACATTATAGGTCCCCGGTCACAGCTGATACCCAGGAAATCCCAAGTGTAGTCACTGAATCTCAAACGCTGCATTGCAATCTGGAGAAAAAGTGTTATCCCATTTTCTCTATCGTATACATCTCTCCATTGTTGCATTCATCAAGGCTGGAGAAATTACCCACATTGTGGTTAAATGTGATGGAAATGGAAAATCACTGTGTTCTTTGGCTCTGCCTCAATACAAAAAGCAAAATCTCAACAGGAGCTCTGAGTCTTGAGCTGAAAACAGCCATTACATGTATGAAAAAGCAGGTAATTGACATGCATGGTGGTTAACTTCCTTTATGCACACCCCATGCGCTGTTGTGTTGGTTTGTTGATTGTATTTCTAACGAGAGATATATTCGTGAGAGATTTAGCTGCCAAGACAATACTAACCGAAGCAGACCCAATCGTCGCCATTCACTCGTGCAACAAGATAAGCCCTGGAGTGTTGTGATTGTTGACGTGGACGCCAGTGGGAGCTTTCTGGGATTACCAGGTCTCGCTGTCTTCTCTTTGAGCTGACCCAGCGGGACCCCGGCAAAATGGTTTGATCCCAAACCGCGGACCCCTCATCACTCCCGGTCAGTCTGCATTACAGACTGACCTCCGAGCTGAATCTCTGCGGTACAGTTGGACATGTGGTAAAGCTGCTGGAAGGCGCTAAGACAAGTCTGAATTACAGCTGAAACAGTGAGACTCAAACATATTATTTTCCAGCACTGGCACTCGTGTTTTTTTGTTCTGCAGGATGCATAAACATGGAGGCATTTCAGCATTTCTGGCACATATCTAAACCTGCGGAGATGCCGTCTGAACTGATCCCTTTGCAAAGCTTTAAAAAGGCATGATTTATTTATGATATGACAAACTTATCTGAGCAAACTTTCCCAAGCAGCATTTTCGGGTAAGAGGTTCAACAATTACAAGGCGCAGAGGATTAGAGAGGTATACAGTCAAGATTCATACCCAAGTGCTCGTCTAATTCTATGTTATTTTTGTGCAAGAGAGGAGGACAAAGTGTCTCTTTATTAGGACAGAAGGAAAATCACAATAGACTGAAATGATCTCTTCAGTTTCACAGAAAATCACTAAATGAGTTCCTTGAGAGTGCTTGTTTGGGGAGTTCTGAAAAAAAAAGTGCAGTAAGTGATGCTCAAAAAATCAGGATCTGAGAGGCTCCATCACATTCACTTCATTCTGTTATCATGCATCTAAGGCCCCTATGTGTATAATTTTCATGTGATTATAGAATCTTACAAATTACCAGAAGTTTTGTTTTTATAAAAATGAGACAATCCATTTGAAAACTGGAGTGGTCTAGATTTTGTTTTCGTGATCAGTTGGTTGCATTACAGTGTGATTATCTACAAGTCGCTGATGTAAAAAAAAAAAGTATAATCCTACATATAGTGTTAATTATGTGACTAGTGAATTATATATGACTGCAGCTCATGATTGTTGGTGATAAATAATCCAGATTATTCCCTTGTTTTTGAATAATTGATTATTTGTTAAGAATATGTTGTGCTAGCTGGTTTTCATGCCGATTTCTTTATGCAAACTACAACAAATAACAATATAAATGCAGCATGCTAATGATCTTCTTCTCTGACTTTGAGAAAAGTTAAAGAAAGGTCATTTCTATTGGGGTTTGAAAAGGGTTAACTGTGCTCAGAAGGTTTTTGAGATGTTTAACTGGCGACAAATTCTAGTGAAGTTAATCCACACCTAAGGCAGGTGTTGCATACCAGGACTACGATCAGATATTGTGACCACAACACAGACACTCGATTGACTAGTGACTATAAGAGGCCTTAAAATGCAGCTTTATTCAAATGCAATGACACAATTCCACAGATGACAAGATAAAGACAACAACAGGTTATTAACATGCTGGATGCTGCAGGTCAGTTAGGACAGTATCCAGGCACTTGAATCTCCACCACTTCACTATTCGTCATCCAAACAAGATCATTTCAGACAGTTCTGGATGCCCGACAATGCAATCCTGTCCTCCCCAAAATGTTTGCCAACTTCACCGAGACCTTCAGAAAGAGTAGGACAACATTTCACAAGCTCGTTAACTTCATGTTTTGCAGATTTGTAGCAGCATATGATGCAAATGGCGGCTACGATTACTTGTGATTTCTGGTCCACGACCCCACTCTTGATCTGCTTATTATCATTTTCAATGTAGTGGTTGTTTAATTGCGTCCATTCTGTTGTTTGAACCACAAATATTTGGATATGGAGGAAATATTACATGCTGCATTTATATTTTTGATCACAGCAGTTTGGAGCCGACACAAGAGTTTTGAAAGTGACTTTGAAGTGCCTATTGTGACTCGACTGAAACATTTCATGGGGAGTTGGACCACAGGCTGACCAGTAAATTGAGAGTTTTGCCGATAGTCGAGCTCTGTCTTCACAACAATATAAAGATTGCAAACAGACGCCTCTAACCGCTACTCAATCTCACGGTGCTGTTTATCATTACTTGTGAATAAGTCCCAGTCTGTCCCCGGACCGAGAGTTCTGATGTGCCCTGGAGCTGTTTCAAGCTTCAAGATGAAGATCAGCAACCTCCAAGTCGGAGTTTTTTCAGACTTCTGTGTAGTGGAGTGGAGTGAAATGCAGCTGCCCTGGTTAACAATGCCACTGCTGTCGAACTGCAACACTTCAGCACGTAAATAATACATCTGCATTCATGGCAGCCAGTCGGTGGATTATTTTATAGCTGCATTCTGAAAACAAGGTTGAAAATCTTCATAAACACTGAGGCTGAAAGAGATGATTCATTTCACTATTGATTAAACAGCAATTTATTCTCCCAATTAATTCATTTATTTTTAATCTATAAAATCTCTCTATAAGTCTCCCAGACACAAAAGCAATGCCTCAAATTGTTTTATCCAACCCAGAGGCAGAAATGTATTCAGCAGTGATAAAATGTCAGCTAATCCACCCATTTCTAGAGAATGTTTAACATTTTTGCTTGATAAAAAATAAATGAATTTGTCATCAAACTGATCAATTCTCTGCACGTGTACTTTATTTTTAATTGCACATCATTTAAGTGTTACATGACGCAACATGCTCCTTTGTCTTTGTTGTTTTTATGCAGGGCTCAGCTCTGAGTCAAACCAGAGTTCAGAGCCTGCAGAGAATTCGCATGCTTTCCCCCTGCAAAATTACAAATTCACAAAGTTCTACAGGCTCACATGACAACTCAACACTCCCAACTATCAAGAGCCCTTTTACAAGGTTCTTGTCATTTTCATCAGTCCCTTCCCCGGTCTCTGCTGCCTGTGTGTGCACTGCTGTGCGCCATGAAAGAGACCTTCACCGTTGCCTCCTAGGGTGATTGAATATGTGATTTTTTTTGCTGTAGCAGGATTTTAACAGAAAGCCTGTGGTTTTGTACAGTTGGTATAAATTTCCACAACCCCTGTGAGTTTGGCTGTTTGCGACATATTCCCACTCTGAACCGTGTGCTACTAGGTTTGAGAAAATTGCTTTCCTAAAGGATGTTTCTTAAATGATGCATTTTAGAGCTTTTTTTTTAATTCTCCAAAGGCTTGACTGGGCCTTTGAGACATAGTGGAAAGATGAATTAAATAAAGCCAGTGTCACACCACAGTGTTCATGATAGTTTGGTCCAGACAGTAGAGGTCAGAGCTTTCCTGAGGTTTTGTCAGGAAAAAGCCAATTTATGAAGCTGCATTTAATCAGGTGTGTAACTGTACGGTTGTCTGTCTGGCTGTATGTATGTATGTGAGTGGATGTGTATGAGTGTGTTTTTTTCAGTTTCCTCCCTTCCAACCAAGCGAGGAGCTACTTTGAGTATACTTTGTTTTGACAACCATTTCAGTTCCTGCTGCAGAGATCGAGCCTCCGTGCTGAATGGCCTTTTTGTACAGGTGCTGTCCAAGCTCATCAGAAATGCTGCCATTGAACTTCAAATGCATTTTTTTCGCAAATCATGCGAGGCTTTTGTGTAAAAACACAACTGAGCAGTGCAATGAAACTGCTTTTAGAAATGCGCGCTCCTCTGCACGCAGTTGATTGTTGTCATAATTAATGTGTCTGTTACACTTTGTTCCAACTATTCCTTCTCCTTTTCTAAAGTCAGACATGAAACAAAGTAGAGCTGGGATCTGTGGCCAACGGAGCGTTAATGCAAATAATGTGATTTTTGAATAAGCAGTTAGCCAGAGTCATAATTTAGCATTTGTGCTTTCCAGCTGTGTAGATAATTGATGTCATAATCAGGCAGCTGAGTTGCAGATATTTCTGTTTGTGACTAACATACATAACCATGCAGCTAATTCTATTCATGTTACAGACTGTGGTTTGTGATATCACTTTGAATTATAGATTTGACTTTGCCGTTTACTTTACCAGAAAAAGACATAAGAGCCATGTGGTCTAGGGGGAGATAATACGACAAATTAATCGATTCGTTGCTTAGTTGTTTGATTTCTGATTCAGTTGTCATTTTTCAAGCAAAATCTCTTAACATCCTTTGGTTCCAGCTTTTCAGATGTGAGAATCTCTGTGTTATCCTTTGTCTTATATCAAATATGCTTAATATCTTTTGATTCTGGATGTCTGGTCAGAGAAAATAAGTATTTGATCATTTTATCATTTTGCGCTCTACATTTGTGATGAACATTTTAAACTATTTTCTGATGCCTCAAGCCAAAATGATGTGTGGTGGGAAGACTAATCAGTACTAAAAATGCTTGCAGGAGTTCTGAAAAAATGTGGTATTAGTGATGCTCAAAAAATCATATTCCCTTCATTCAGTTTTGTTTATATAAAATTTTGACAATCCAAGTAAAAAACTAATGTGTATTAATTTATATTTTGTTGCCAATGTAAAACATAGTACAATCCTACACATAGTTTTATTACATGACTGGTGAATTTCATATGACTGCAACTCATGATTGCTTGTTTCTGATTAACTGTATAAAATATGTTGTACGAGTCAGTTTATGCCGATTTCTTAATGCCAACTACAACAAATAACAATACAAACATAACATGCTAATCGTCATCTTCTCTGACTTAGAGAAAAAGATTTTTTTTAAAAAAGGTAATTTCTATTGTGGTTAGAAAAGGGTTCAACTTAACCAACTGTTCACAAAAAGTTTTTGAGATGTTTAACTGGTGACAAATTCACAACCACTGAGTTAATCCACACCTCAGGCAGGTGTTGCATACTCGCACTACGATCAGATATTGCGACCACAACACAGACACTCTGTTGATTAGTGACTGTAAAAGGCCTTAAAATGTGGCTTTATGCAAATGACACAACACCACAGACGACAAGAGACAAGAGCAGGTTGTTGACGTGCTTAGTTATAAAATACTTAATTGTCACAGTTTTAATAAAATAAAAACAAAATCAATTTTTTTTTTTCCAATACACTGTTTCCATAGAGACAGAAACAGTACATTATATGATCACATACATCCATGCCACAATATAAAGCTGAAAATATTCTAACAAATGATTCCCACAGTTTTCTCAGACTGGTCAAAAGAGGTTTCATCCGCAGAGTCACCTGTCAATCAAACAAACACATCCCAAACCATATTTCCCCTTAAGCCTCCTTGTTCTGTTACAGCTAATGTAACATATTACAAAGTTCTATGTTTTTCTAATTGCATGTTTTTGTATTTCACTGAGGGCACTTTAAGAGTGACAGGAAGTTGTCAGTGACAGGAAGCTGTCTCTGGGCTAATCCAGCGACATCTACATACAACATATGCCTTTTGCAGCATCTTGGATATGTAATGATTTATATTGCCTTTATTTACGATTGCACAAGTTTATTTTTGGGACAGTGTTACATTTGGGAAGTTTGTTGTTCGAAACTTTCTCCAGCTACTAGCATTAATGGTTGCTAATAGATATTCTGCAATAAGCTCATATGAGAGTAATTACAAATAAATAGATCCAAAGTGATTTACGTTAAAATATGTTGTTGTCGTATATTTCATTTTGAGGTTGGAAAAAATAGAATTAATACATACAACTTGCAATGTTAAAAGGCAACATCTACGAAAGGATTTCATTTACTTTAGTGAGTTGAGATGTTTACAATGTATATTAAGACATAAGAGACATAAGAGACTTTGTCATTGTAATAAACAACGAAACTTTGTTGGTGACAGTCAGTCAACAGCAGTGAAATAGTAAAGAATATAATTAAATATAAAAATAGAATAAACATAAGTAAAAAGATGCATAAAACAACAGTAAACATCACACAGTATTTATTATTAGTATTTATTTGTATATGTTAAAAACAAGCATGGCATTTATCATGCCTTTTGTCTGTTTCAGTTTCACCCTTCTTTTAATGTCAATAAACCTGTGGATAAGGAGCCGAATGTCTTCAGAGTCTTAATGTTTGGAAGGCGTTTACCTGACTGTCAAGTTATATTCAACACGTATACCAAGGACAGTATACTCCTTATATCCCTGATAGAGAAAAAAAATCCCAAAAGAGTCTCAAGTAGCTATTGAGGCTACTGAGACTGAACTTTTTGTGAAAAAATGAATTATATAACTGAATTTCTATGTCAGAAGAGGGAAAATGGAGATTTTTTTCATTTGACATCAGTTTTCTTGGAATCAGCATCTGGCAGCTATTAGAAGAAATGCAGCTGCAGTTGTCACTTGTTTCAGGCAGCCAAGTCGAAAGTTGTTTTTTCCTCCCCATTCTTTTTTGAACTTTAAAGCTGACTCTCGCCACTGTAATTCAAGAGTGACATGACGGGATCGGACAGTTTAATGATTTGCTGCCATTACAACAGTGACTGTCATTAATGATGCAGGAGTCCCGTTTTCGCTGAACAAAGGGGCGTCTATTCAGATCAACAACTGGATGCTGCAATAGGAAGCTAACACGAGAGATTCACTGCCGCCAATGCTGCTCTTGTGGTAGTCTTCTGTAGTCACAGTGCAGCGAGAGGAGGTGAAACACCCTTCATTTACCAAGACATCTGCTATTTTCTTGGCTCTCCTCCATGTTTTAGTGAGTCATGAGCGGTCAGGCTGAGCTGCACTTTCAGAGCTGCTGCTTGAATTAGATTTCACACCACCTGTGTTTTTCAAATGCATCTCAAGTGTTTTTCTCCTATGTTAAATTATATTAAGAAAAATATCTTATGGTCCCTCTTTTGTCTAGAGCTTTTGAGTAATTTGACATTCCTCCCCATCAAATAGAGTTTTTACAGTTTGGCATCGATATTTTCTTCTTTCTTTTTTCTCCATGACAACTGACGAGACTCCATTTGCTGAAGAAGAGTGTAAGACACAATTGAAAGCTTCAGAAAACCAAAAGATAGCCAAAGAAACTGTGAAGCAGGAACATGAAACGCACCTCAAGTTAAAAATGTATTTATTTCTGTATTTGCCAAACTATCGATCCCAGTGTCATGAACTTTTATGCTCAAGTGATGCAACACTTGTTGTCACGCACTAAAAGTTTTATTTACAAAGAATTAAAATCATAAGTCATTTT
Organism: Chromis chromis; assembly: GCA_900302755.1. Taxonomy (NCBI): domain Eukaryota; kingdom Metazoa; phylum Chordata; class Actinopteri; family Pomacentridae; genus Chromis; species Chromis chromis. The sequence goes on along the minus strand of OMNN01095308.1, from coordinate 13,774 downwards.
CAGGAGGTTTGCTCTTCAGTAGTTGGATAACATTAATTTCATGCAACAGATAAGAGGCTGACAGGCAGTAAATCTTTACCAACCCATATAATAACAGCAGTTTATTGCAGGAGAAAGCTCTCAGTAGAGCAGCAGTTGTTTTCCAGTATAATACATATATAATACTAGATATAATGATTTCCTTTACATAACCAACAACTATATCATACTCATAATTTATAAGTAAAACTATCTTAAATAAAGTTAACATTCGTTAAAATAGAAGTTATTTCAAAGCAAACTTAAAATGATGTTCAAGTTTGGTGGACGTACCGACAGCACAAAGAAGAAAAAAGTACAAAGAAACATAATAAAATTGGGAAATCTAGTGTTGGTCCTGGGCTGTTCTGCTCCTTTTTTGCTTTTGTGTGATTAATCCTGATTTGGTTTAATATGTATATGTGCAAACCCCTGCTCCTCCTGCATCCTGCCTCTTAACCTCGCTGATTGGACGGCATTGCGGCGTTGTTATCCAATCAAATTGCACCATCATCACAGCATCTGTTGAAAAGCTCAAGAATACTGTTGCTCAGGGCAACTGTGATTTGGTGTCAGCATCTCACCACTGTGTCTGTTTGTGATTCATTGACACTTGTTTTGTACTAGAGGCCAGGCCAGGTTAAGGAGTTTGGTTACAAACACATTTGTAGTTCAAGTAAATGTTAGACATCAGGATTAGAGGTGCCTCTCCTGTCTGTAATTTTTGTTTAGGTAGTGAGTGCAGGTAAATAGTTGTAATGTAGCTTAGGTAAGTGAGTTTGCAACTTTTAGCTAGAAGTCCTCTTTTTGTTTATAATCGTTTTTTCTTTTTTTTAGTAGCATACACTCTCTTTCTGCCCTCACAAAAAAAACTGTCATTAAAATCACAACCAACTTTGGTACAAAGTGGTGACTGTGGCTTGTCTACTAATTGTAAGGTTAAAGGTTAAGTAAAGATAAAGAGGTAAATGTGGCTGGTAGGTAACAGCGGAAGGAAAGGAATAGTGAAAAGAAGGAAGAAGGGCTGAACAAATAATGATTTTCGAAATCGCAGTATGGCCAAATGCAATATCCAAATCCCAGGAGCAGCAGTGTTTTTTTGATAATTAGTAAAATGTGTCACAGCAAATCATTTCAAATGAAGCACTGTGGTGCTGCAGAGATGCTCCAAACTACAAGTTATATTCTGCAGAATAGTAGTAGTATATCAACACAGCTTTACTACTTATATATTAACAAAGCCTTGATACAGGTTCTACCATGTCCCAGAATATCTATAATGACTTCCTGTTTATTGGTCCTCCATATCTGTTGAGTCTTTGCCAGGCAACAGTGTTATGAGGATCTATAGTGGTTGGATGTTTTTTTGTTGTTGTTGTTTGTTTTAAACAGGAACAAGACTCTCACAAGACTAACAGGAGGACATTCACATATGTGGACTTTTCAAAGTAAAAGGCCCTGGTTAGTTAACCTTTATAGTAACCTGGATGGTTTTTTTTTCATGATCCATAATAAGAAAAGAAAAAATTTTGTTTTTCAAAACAAAATGCACTCATATAAATGTATACAATAGATAAGTTTACACCCGGACACATTTAAATGGCGGTAGCTGCACTGGCCACACTGAAATTCCTTCAGAAATCATCTAGTTTTTGCTTGTTGTTCAGCCCTTGAAGGAAACAGTGAGAAACTACGCATGAGCAGTTTTACAGCATGTGAACAGTCCATGAAAATATCATGCAGAGTCTGTGGTTCATTGCACTGTAGCTGAAAAGAAGATGAATAAAGTTAAGTGAAGTGCAACAGCTTAGCGCGTGAACGTAAACGGACACACGATGAGGCTGGAGAAACAGAAGGATTCCTTCATCACTGTGGGAACAGTACTGGTGCGTTCGCCAGGCTCTGTGGTGAAATATACTGTTTAATTGAGCATCTGTTTACTCATCTTTTTTCAGTAAGAACACATTTTCTGTGGGTGTAAACAGCATGTGTGTAAATATAGTATACTGCCACTGATACTATGACTGTAAAGACAGAGTTAGATGCAGAGAGAGTCTCTGTTGGGTTCTGCTGCTATAATGGGCCAAAGACCTTTCCTTTGTGGGTAAATACTGGCCCATGCTTCAAAAAAATGACTCAGTTTACTTAGTATTTGACAATACGAGTCCAATAAATCAACAGTGTTTGAGAATAAAGACGGAGCCATGGGGACACATCCCACACACAGCTCTAGGCTGTTCTCACACAATGGACTCTTCGTGTGCTTTAGTGTGAGACTGATACGCCTTCATTGGGATATCAAAACAGTCACATGAATAGCGCTGGAAACTTTGAACTCAAATCTTTTTTTTGCTCTTAGTATTTGGGGACTGGGAATAAAAAGAAAATCCAACAATTTGTTGAAGTTTCTCTAGTTCCCAACTGCGAGATTATTTTGAAGATTGCAAAGGCTGAATGTCTACAGCACACACTGCAGATATTATTGACCATTATACTGAGAGGACCTCCCCGAGGACGAATCACCTCCTCCCTGTACAGCCGCAAATGGAAAGTGCTTTAAACGGTTTTCACTTCAACACTGAGGAAGTGCCCTCGTGGGACTCGGAGCTGGAGGGCTGAAGGCAGGAGGACTGCATGATTAGGCTGGTGATCTGATAGAAGGTCATGATCTGTGGTAGGCCAGAGACGAACACAGATGCTATCAGGATCGTTCTGTAGAGCAGCGATAGTCCTCCAAGACAGTGATGTACAGAGTGACAATCCTGTCACTGCTCGCCCCGCCTGCCATCCCACCGGAAGATATCTAACAGCTAATCAATGATGATGTAAACCACATTTCAGGCCACTCTGCTCAGGTTTACACTTCTCATGCTGTAAATTTAACTGTGAAAATGGGCTTGAAGCTTTAATGTATCTTGTAATAAAAAAAAGTGAATCGCAGTGTTGCCATAATTGTTTACTATCACGGGTGATTAGAGCGAGGCTGGCTTCTGGCCTTTTACTTTGTTGGCTGTGTATGGTAGGCTCGGAAGTAAATCTGATTGCAAAACAGTTTTTTATCTCTTTCACTGAGGCTTCAAATTAAACTCCACCTACATCGGATTAGACGATGACATCACTTCTGTTGTTGGTCTTCGCTTTTGACTTTCAAACTTGAAAAAACATCTCTTAAAAAAATCTTTTAAACCTAAAAACTGGTTGTTATTTGGTCTGAACTGAGAGAAACAGACTAATGAGTTGCACAATTGTCACTACAGTCTGTATTTTTGATTGATATTTGTCACTAGAGGTAGTATACCTTTAAAATAACCTTGCTGTATTAGGCCAGAGCGAACAAGATAAAAAAAATCAAGGAGCAGGATGCTTTATGAATGTACACCATTGTTGCATCAATGTCAGTGTTGCAAGTGTAAAGGCCAAAAAAAAAAAAAAAAAAAAAAAAAGCCAAAAAGGACAGAAAACACCGATCAACCACAACATTATGACCACTGACAGGTGAAGTGAATAACATTGATCATATTGGTACTACAGGATGCAGCGGAAAAAGTTTGATTGACAGAGGCCCCACTGCACAACCCAGAGTACCCAAAGGATCCACTGCCAATGTCCTGGTGCCAGACCCCATAGGACACCCTGAGAGGTCCTCTTGTCCATGCAAGACAAGGCAGGTGTATATCCATTCATAAGGAAATCCACTGTTTTCCGTACATGCTACAGCTACCACTGTTAATGATTTGTCTTATTGTTTCACAAGAGGACAGCAGAAAGCGTCTTCCTACATCTATAGAAAGTAACTTTATAAAATTTGTATTATATCAATTTATTACTGTTGATTTACGGATGCTTCATATCCATGTAAACACTTGTGACTAAAGGATATAAACAAAAAATGTTGCACTTACAAGCCAATAAAGCTAAACATTGGATTCACGGTTATCATTTGCTGAAGAGAAAATGGTCTTGCAACTTGACACAATAATCTTCCTCAACTGAAATCATAGCTACTAGTCCAATAATCGAATGATCATGTGGAAAAAAGAAATCTACATGTTATCTCTGTATTAACACTCTACCTGCTCGGCTTTATCAGCCTAAATGGATTATAAATAGCTCTATAAGCTCGTATTTGCAGCATATTATATAAATTTAACCTGGTTATTTAATATTGAAATGATAGCTACAGACTCGGAGCAGACCAGCTGCACATATTTATAGGATTTCTGAAAATACAGATATAAACTGGTGATCCCTGCACAAGAACTACTGACCATTTTTAGATGATCTTCCATGTTGGTTGTTGAGCTGTGACATGCAAACTGCTGTTTAAAAAGTTTACACTTGACTTTTTGGCTATCTGAACAAAACGCAGCCATGCGCACAATCCCTTTGACATTGAGTCAGTTAGTTGCAGACAGTCTGACTCTGCGGATGTAGGCTGCAGGTGAAAGCCTCTGGCCGCTTATTTCAGGCAGCTTTTCCTGCTCCTTTGCTATTTGTGCGTTACAGTTTTCAAAACCCACTACGGAAAACAACAACCACCTCCAAGCTAGCAAGCTAGCACACTGAAAGTTTCAAGTTTTGCAGGAGATTGCATGGTGAAGCAGATCATCCATATTTAATGATGGTGCTCACCTCCCGGCATGCAAATGTTCCACCAAAACAATTCCACCCTTCACTATTTAAAGGAACACTGAAACGGCATCCTTTGCTTATTTCTGCCCAAGACAACTGTGGTTGGTTGGCCTTTTTCCCCCCAAAGCGGACTGAAAAAAGCCAATAAAAGCCATTTTCTTGTACCACCTTGAAGAGTAGATGTTTATCAGTTTGTGGGGTAAACTTATGGAATCATGTGGATGATCTCAAAATGGGTACAACTATTTAAGAAAGTGTACCAAAAAAGTTTGCTTGAAAAATATAATATTGAGAAACAGTACATGTGTTATAAGTATAAAGTTTGATGCAAACAGGAAACGATATGAGCAGTAAAGACATGCAGCTGGAAGGAGCTAATAAGTTAAACTACATCCTACCTGTTTTCAGATGCTATTTTAGGCTTCGGATTTGGTTTGATTGTTTTTTGTTTTGTTTTTTGTTTTGTGTCTTTTATTTTCTGTTTTGTCTTTATGGCACTGTGGCATGTATGAAACAAATCAAAAACAACAAAAACATAAATGAATGAAATGAAGTGCAGCCAGACCTTTATGTACTATAGGATGGGCTGGCTGTACATTCAGTAAACATTAAATAAGCTAAACGTAGCAGCCTCAAATTCAAACTTGAGCAGTCTATTTCTCGATTTGCCAAAAATAATGGATTCATCTTGGAAGGATTTTGATGTTTCTCCTTATTAAAGTAACAATGGCAATCATCCAACCAATAGGAATTTGGTCAGTTTTGAAATGTGAGCAGAGAAGAGAAATATGAAGTGAAGGAAAAAAATAAACGAGTTGACCACAACTTATTGACCTACTGTTAGGGCAGTAAATGCAAAAACAGACAGAGCTCAACCCCAAACATCCAAAAGTCAGATATGCAGGTAAACACAGGAATTTGCATTTTTAATTGCACTCAAACATGTGACAGAACCTCTGCTGACAGTAGCTGATAGAAGCTCCAGCAGCTCTCCTGCTGATAATGTTATAGCTTCACCTGACAAACCCTGACAAACACAGGAGGACAGGCGTTGACCTCCACGTCAGACTGTGACCTGCACATCATTTCAAAAGCAGAGGAGGACAGTTATTATTAACGAAATGTCCAATTTTCATCTGTAGAGAACAATAAAATGAAAAAAAAAAAAAAAAGCCTGGTGGAAATGAATGAAGGATGAATGAAGATTACATATGGTGTCCATGTTGGCCACCCCCTCCCTCTATACATATAAATTGTTGAAACTGCTTTCAGTTTTTGTTTTATCACTGCAAATCCAACCACAGGACTAATGTAAATACAAATATAAGTGTATATGAATAAATATTTTCTTACATAATACTGGATGTCTGTGTCTAAAAAAAAGGAACCACTCATCTTTACGAAGAAGAATGGCTCACAAACATTCATTCGCTCGGACCAGAAAATCTGCATTGAAACTACGTCTAACCTCGGCCTTCTGCTGTGTTTAATGCGATAACTGGAGGAACACAATCTTCCTTTAAGGGAAACATCTGTGTTTTAAAGCATTTTCACTAATTGCTGTCATTTATTTACCACTCGAGCCTCTTTTCCTGCTGCAACCGGACAGCATGTGTTGTGCGATATTGAGTCTGATTCACTTTTCTCCTTTTCGCCGCTTACAGTTTCCCGTTGAGCTTGTAAATCAATTAAATACGTCTCTGACAGGCTTCCTACTCAAACATCTATCAGGATGAATTTCGCTCCACTCCTCATCCGTCCTTCTGTGTAAAGACGAGTGATATGTGCATGAATAGCAAAAAAAAAAGAAGCAGAAGAGCAGCAGCCCTTATTGTCTGCTGTGCTGGCGTTTCTGTATTCTCCACATGGAATACTTCCATTTGAGGACTGAATTGTGTGTCAACATATCCCCGCTTCTCATCTTCCCCGGGGCGCTTTTTCTCAATGCAAAGCTGGCTTTAGCCCCTGCTGACCTGTGTAGTTCTGCAGGAAGAATCTGTTAGCCCTGGGAGAAACAAACACAAAAACAGTCCCTCTTTCTAAGGCTGTCTTTAATAGTAATGTGGGCCCTGTGGGTGTGCGCCGTTTCCTCTCAGCTCCTACATAATATCTCCCAAGACTAGCAACAGTGGATTCATTGAATCTACGAAGAAGAGACTAAAATCCTCCCTTCAGTCCCGTTAATCCAACACATTAAAAAATCTAAAAAAAAAAAAGAAAAATTCTGTGGAAAATATAAATACTGTTCAGTGTGTGTTGGGAAGCATCATCTAAAACGGCGTCAAGATGAAACACCATTTGCTCTCTTTGCTCATTATTCTCTCAGCTTCGGTGCCCGCCAGCAACAGCAGGTATAACAAAGACAAATGACTGAACATTAGTCATGTGAGATGTCATCGTACAGTTCATAAAAAATCGCCCCGCTCACTTGTCGAGTGCCTATGGCTTGATTAAAATCTGCTTAGCGTGTGTGTCAAGAGTCCATATTTTCTTATACAGGCGGAGAAGGTATGGGAGTGTATCGTCTGTCTCATCAGACAGCTTGACTTTGGACAAGGACGCATAGAAACACAACCAGCGCCACATGGGACATCTGGATTTTCACACTTCTCGACACCCATGTGTAATCAACAGCGACAGGCGAGTGAGTGACGGCGTCAACTCCCGAGTCTGAATACTCAGGTGGACAATGATTCCTCAATCATCTCTGTGACTGGAACAGATCGCCGTCCTTGCTGCGCCGCAATAATACTTTAGTCACACAAGTTGGAGCGCCAGTCTTTTTCGGCGCGAACGGATTGTGTCAGTTAAAAACCCCGCGTTTGCTTTGTTTGTTTGTCGAGAGATGGCAGGTTATTTAGAAGACGGGTGACAGCTGCATTGTGATGATAAGGTTTTCATGAAAATGGGGTCCACATACAATCACACCCAATAAAGAGCCATCTTTTCTCATACATCAAGAGTGAAGGGGGCAAACTAGGTACTGATCAAAGTTAGGAATCTGAAAAATATCAATATTGCACTTGTTATAACACTATAAATACAATATGCTATAAATATAAATTGTCCTGCAAGTCCTGCAGCTCAATGGAAACAGCACAACCCTGGATAGAAGTAGAGATAACTCATAAGTGTCTTGTCTGCTAGATATAATGCCATATATCATCATCATGAAAGAATACAAAATGATCATCATCATGAAAGAACACAAAATGAAAGGTGAATTTCTTTGATTATTTATTTAATTATTATTTATTGTTTCCTATCTGCTCTGTGTATACACTGACTGCAGTTCAGCCGGACGTCTCAGAATTTTTGTCAACGTCTGGTCTGAAGTCTGGTTATTACTAACAATTTATTCTTGGCATTTAAAAAAAAAATTAATGTAGAATTAAGTGATTTTGATGGTAGGTTATTTAGAAGACGGGTGACAGCTGCATTGTGATGATAAGGTCACACCCAATAAAGAGCCATCTTTTCTCATATATTAAGTGTGAAGGAGGGCAAACCAGGTACTGATCAAAGCTAGACAAGAGAAATCAGAAAAATATCAAGATGGCACTTCTTATAACAGTATTACTATAGATTTGATATAAACAAACCTACAGTTAACCTTCTGTAAACAGTTTCTGGGCGTTTTTTGCTCAAACTTTTCTCATTGTGGGCTCATTTTTCAATGCAACAGAAACCCTTGCACCTGTCCAGAAACAGCCCAACCATAGAAATGTCATAAATGTCTCCTGCACAGTATAAGAAAGTTATAATGCCATAAACCATAAATAAAGAAAAAATTGAAAGTTGAATTCCTTTGATTATTTATTTAACACATATTGGAAAAACCTGGAATCAACATGTACAATATTTTTCCAAGTGCTCACAGGTGTTACCAATACTGGGATACCAATATTGTGTAAACACTGCCTGCAGTTCAGCCAAAAGTCTCAGAATTTGTGTCAGTTGTTGTCACTTTTCGTGGTGGCAGCAGATTCAGTAATGGCTTCACAGTTGGACAAAGGAGAGGAGAATTTTTTCTTTTTTTTACAGTCTGATTATTCCTTTTTTTCTTCTTCAAAATTTCTACATGAGACTCGTTTAAGTGATTTTGATTAAGTATCACAGCATTAAGCAAATCTCTGTTTTTACAGTTTCTGACTTTGATAAATGGTGTAATTGCGGTGATTAAAAAAAGACATGCTTTTCAAACCTTTTTTGACAGAATCTGGCATAAACCATTTAACAAAATTATATATTATATTATAATAGTATAGCTTAGATTTGGTTAAGGTTTCCAAAGGAATGGCATATCATAGAAGAGAAGTTCAAGTGCCACTGCAAATTTGAAAGTGACTCTTGCTGTTATTTCAGTGTCTGGCTCTGATAAATGGTGTAATTTTGGTAATTAAAAAAGAGGAAAAAACACACTTTTCAAATCTGTTTTGACAGAAACTGGTGTAATGGGTTTATTTTTGTTGTATTTTTAACTTAGACAAATAGAATAAAGTGATTTTGTTGAAAAATCACAGTTTAAAGCTTAGATATGAACCATTTTCCATGTGACACATGATATGAAAGTCAAAAATCCCCCAATCCTTTCTGTTTTGACAGTTTCTGGCTCTTAATTGGTGCCATTTTGGTGATTTTTCAAAGATAACATGCTTTTCGAACCGGGGTCAGCTTTATGTTCCCACATTTGTATGAACTTTTTTCCCCCTGAAAATTTAGAAAATTAGGCCCTATGTTCCCACATATCTCACATTTCTAAGACCCCGTTTACACAAAGGGAAAACGTAGATATTTCCACACGGTTTGGCATCTCATTTACACGAAAACCCCGTTTTTATCTTAAGAAAACGATTATTTCTAAAAACTCTGGCCAAAGGGAGATTTTGGAAAACTCTGGAATTCTAGAAAGTTATATGTGCGCTGTGTCTAAATTGCACTAACTCATGGAGGTGAGTTTAATTTTGGTATGAGGGTTCGTCACTCCACAGCAACCCCATGTTGGAGTAGCGGTGTTGAGCTCGAGAGAGTTTTGAAGCTAGCTCTCTCCTTCAAATCACCAGCCGCGGGATTGAGTGGCAAACCCCTAACTACCAGGGCTAGAAATGTGGGAACTGTGGGAACACAGGGCCTAATTTTGAAAAAAATCTTAGAAATGTGGGAACACAGGGCTGTGGGAACATAGGGCTGTGGGAATATAGGGCTGTGGGAATATAGGGCTGTGGGAATATAGGGCTGTGGGAACATAGGCATGCTCCCTTCGAACCCACTGGTGGTTTTTGGGGGTTCAGAGTGTTAAAAATGCAGCAAATATTCTGTTGCCTGGTTTTTGCATATATTTTATAATAGTTCAAATGATTGCTGAAATGCTATCTTTTTAATTTTCTGTTTCAGCAGCATCTTGTTGGTTTCCAGAGCTCCACACTAAGCTTTAAAGAAACAGGCTGTTTATAGCATTATGCAAATACTATGATTGATGTAGCAATAATGCTGCTCTCGCTGCTTCATTTAAATTTTCCAGCTGGACACTGTGATGCTGCACAGAATGTTTTAAGTCTACAACATAATGGTGCACTAATACAACACACACAGGTGACTTTTGTTGTGCTGAACAAAGATGCAGCCTGAACTTGAACTGAACTTGATCCAAACAAAAGCACACTATCAGACAATACGCTTTCACATTGATGAAAATAATTAGCATGCAGGGACGTGATTGGCTGGAGAAGGACGAGTCCTTATTTGTCTGTGTAAGTGACCAGACTGTGCAAAACAGTTCATGAGTGGGTGAAAGTCTGTGGATTTTGTCCACAAAATGAAGTTTTAAACATGATTTTTCTACATTTTCAGCCACTTACTCATTGCACTTATGGTTGTAGTCTACAAAACAACCTGGAATTGTTAATTCCTCTACATAAATAAAAGGCAAACAGGGTGAGGGAATGAAAAAGGTCCAAACAGAAGTGCAAAAGACGCATCATTTCAGGGGCATTAAGTGAGACGCCATTCAATCTCGTCTTGCCTGGCAGAGCATGTCCCTCTCGTCTGTCACTTCTGCTTTTTTTTTCCCCAGCAGTTTTTGAGCCACAGGATGCCATCGTCGCATTTGCCATCACAGCTCTCTCCTGTTCCCATCACACACTGGACACGGTGACATGGTTAAATCAGCATACTTGACACTGATCATTGTCCCCTTGATAAAAGGCTGCTGTCCAGCCGCTCCCACACTGATGACAGTTAGAGCCCACTGCAGTAGCTGAAGTTCATGAGACACCAAGGGCAAAAAACACACACAAAACTAGTTTTTTGGGCCAAATTCCTGGTTCAAATAGTGAGAGCATTGGCAGCTCTGGAGTCTGGAAATTTGCCCAGTGACATTGTGTGGTGGATGGCTTGAAATAATGTTCAGCGACAACGCTGAGATAGATGCTAGATAATGTTAGTTTAGTTTTTAACCAACAACAAATGTGGCCAAATAAACACTGGGAAGGTATTTGTACTTTCGCAAACCACTCATCAATGACAAACAACCCCACAACAAACCTGAATAAACAAAAAATTGATGCACAAGGTTTAAAAAATTGATTGCTTTGTATCACAGTTTGGCCTTTGACCCAATGTCTGCAAAATGAAAAAAAAAAAGGGAACAAAAAAGAAAAAACATATCAGGTATGATGTGAGTTCAGCTCTGTCGTATTGATTTTTCACACCGACTGTCAGAGATATGATTGTGAGATGATAAAATGAGACTTACAAGGAGATACTGAAAGCTCTTTTTATCTGGAGGCCACAGTGTTGAACAAAGTTTACGGGAAAGATTCACCTGCAAGTGGATTACCTGTCTGCTCCAGGAACAGACCTGCACCAAAAGTCTTTCCTGTTTGTAATGTTCTTAAAGTCATATTCTCTTTTGTCATTATGTAAGATAAACTTTACTGCATGTGGTGGACTCATACTGTTTTAAAAAGGTGAAGGTAATGTGGATGGTTGAGAAATTACATCAATTTCTTTGAATTTATAGCCAGGTTTACAGTAAAATCAAATTGTATAAACCAGCCCTGTCTCAATAACATTACGTTTCTATGCAACTAAACTGCTTTGTCATTTATGTTTTAAGGGAAACACATTTTCTGCCAGATTGCATTTCAATTGTTGTTTTGGTGCCTAAACCTAACTGACCAGCGAATGAAAAGAAAACAACCCTCTTGTCCGGGGTGAAAGTCTTGTACTGACCTCCCCTCCTCCAACCTCCTAACATGAAGCTTTTCTTCACAACCATTTGAGTTAAAAACAAACTTTTCTTTCAAAAGAAACATAATTTTGTAGAGGGAAAGTTGGCATAAAAACACCTCAGGCTGACAGCTTATCCACCCAACCTGTTCAAAATGAATCATAAAGCACTTTTAATGAACATTCTACTAATTAAGTGTCAAAACAATGTCATAATATTTGCGGGATTGCTTACATTAACTATTAACTTTACTTAACCCTTTGATGCACAACATATGCACACCCCCACCAATGCACAACATGGGTCAAAAATGACCCGCATTCATTTCCCATGTTATTTTACACTGGCTGAGTTTTTCTTTTCTCTATCTTTTGAAATCAATGTTTTTTGTGTGTGAATATTCTAAGTATTATTTCAATATCTTGTTTTTGTTTACCACAGATCATTATTTCCATTTTTCCTTTCATACTGTATTTAAAAAAATCGTTTTTGTAATACCACATCAGGTTTACACACATGGGTCAAAAATGACCCATTCATCCAGGTGTGATTTAAAATGAAATGACTTAATAATTTAATGATAATTTATTTCAAATAATTACTTTAGCAATGAGTGGGGCCAAACACTATTAAAGTTAATATTTGCAACATGTTTATTTGTCATTTTGTCACACTTAAACATTCTTCATGTATGAGAGCTGGATTCCCAGACAGACCCACAACTCCAGCTTGACCCTGTGGCAAATATTCTGGGTCATCATCCTCATCATCAGAAATTTCAGACTCAGAATCAGGACAAATTGCCTCCTCATCTTCCTCATCTGGTTCTTCCTGTAGCATCTGAACAGCCATCTCGGCAGTAAATGTGCGAACAGCCATACTCTGGATAAAGAAAATCAAAAGCACAATAATATTTTAAGATGCAGATCAATATACATACATACATAGGCTACTGTACATACAGTTTTATTTTGGTGACTTGGCTTAGATAGCTTAGTTAGCTTAGCTAACAGAACACTACAATAGAATTAGCTGCCTAAAATAAAATATGTCAACAGCTAGCCAGCTAATCGTAATTACTTGTACCTTTCTGAAAAGTAATGTACTCCCTCTCAAGGTAACCTAAACCTAATCAAATATCAGCAGCATCTGTACAACCATCTTAGCAGTAAATCTGTGATCAACAATACTCTGGATAAAGAAAATGAAAAGCACAATAATATTTTCAGACATCAATATACATACACATACTGTTTTATATTGGTAACTTGGCTAAGATAGCTTAGATAACTGTAGTTAGCTTAGCTAACTGTAGTTAGCTGTAATTATTAGCTAACTTCTATTCTTCTATTGTAGTAACTAACTACAGTTATCTAAACTATCTTAGCCAAGTTACCAAAATAAAACTAAAAACTAAAATAAAATTAGCTACCAAAATAGAATATGTCAACAGCTAGCTAGCTAATCGTAATTACTTGTACTTTTCTGAACAAGTCATGTGCTCCCTCTCAAGGTAACCTAAACCTAATGAAATATCACGTACAGTTATCTTTCACAGTTTTCATCAAATATTGTCTTAGGTAAAGTTAGAACAATTGTAAAACAAGACTTACCTGTATCAGATGGGCAACTATTTACCTGTCAGACACTTCACAGCTTGGCACAGCTCCTTTTGCACAATATGTTCCTTCCAAACACACAACTTTCACAATTTCCCGCCAAATGCTATAGTAAATGCATGTGGGTCATTTCTGACCCATGTCTCTAAACTTGATGTAGAAATAGAAAAGCTGTGCTTGTTCATAAAGTAAGAAAGGAAAAATTAAAATGATGATTTGTGCTAAACAAAAAAACTATTATTTACTGAATACTTGGAATAGTAAATTATAAAAT
>OMNN01095272.1:0-15787 GCA_900302755.1 Chromis chromis | reverse complement strand
ACAGTCAGGGTTGAGGACTGGTGGTCCCCAAGCCTGACTGACTGCAGACGGTCGGTGAGAAAGTCTCCGATCCATCTGCAGGTGTGCTCGCCAATACCCAGACTGCGCAGTTTGGACACAGTCTGCTTGGAACAAGTGTTTAAAGCAGAACTGAAGTCCACAAACAACATCCTGCATAACGCCAGAGTGTTCAAGGTGTTTACACACCATGTGGAGGGCCGTGTTGATGGCATCACCTGTGGACCTGTTGGCTCTGTATGCGAATTGGTGCTGATCGAGACTGGGAGGCAGTAAAGATTTAATGTGCCTCAGAACCAGTCTCTCAAAGCACTTCATCACAGTGGAAGTGAGAGCCACAGGTCTGTAGTCGTTCAGGCTGCTGACCGACTGTTTCTTGGGGATGGGTACGATGGTGGCAGATTTCAGGCAGCTGGGGACTGTGCAGGCAGCTAGGGAGAGGTTAAAAATGGTGGTGAAAACCTCTGCTAGCTGGTCTGCACAGCCCCTCAGTACCCTCCCCTGGACACCGTCGGGACCAGCAGCCTTAATGAGATCACAGTGACTTTTGAAAAAAAAAAACAGAGAGAGAAGTTGATACTTTTTGATTGGGAGTCATACAGAGATAGAGATGTTTTTTGGAGTCCGCTACTACCGAACCTCAGAGGATTTGATCTTTAAACCTTTAGAAAAAAACTTAAAATAATACATTATACAGACTTGTCTCTCCTGTTGGGGTGTAAAAAGTGCCATTCTGTTTGCCAACTCTTTTAGAAAGGGCAACATACACAAAAATGAACAAACACACTGCATCTAACTTCCTCTTGCCACAGCATTTCTGACATGAGATGGTGGGGAGAACCTGCACCTTCCATTGTCAGTTAAAACTGAGAAGTGATCCACTTCATTACAGCTCACATTAACCATTGGTCTTGCAGGGTTCTCCCAAGTAGCCGGCGACCGGCGATTTTCTCTGGGTAGTCACCTTGACGACGCCGGCTACCTAGGGCTGGTCTGGCAATTTCTGTGCTCCGGATATACGGGCGACTTTACTAGAGTCCCCAAAATACTGAAAATACTCAATTTTGCGGACTCTAGTAAAGTCATCCATATATCCGGAGCACAGAAATTGCCAGACCAGCCCTAGGTAGTATGATGTAGTTTTAGGCTTATTTAAAGTCATACAGCACACTTTTTTCACATCATAAATACTTCACCAGAAACTTGTTGTTGATGTTGCTCATTGGGATTAAACTATTAGTCTTTATTTAGCCAGTAAAATTAAGTGAATTGCCTGAGTTATAGCAGTGGGAAGAGAATTGCTGCAGTGCCATAGATGATGTTAACATAATTTGTTTTTGTGCCAACAGTTACAAGCTAAGCATGCAGAAGTGAAGATGGGCAGTGACGAGGCCAAAAGAGGACTGATGGCGGTAAATACTCACAACAGTATTGTTACTTTTAATCGGCTGTAGCTCTTCATTCAGACAGTTTTGGCACCTTTTGCCCTCATGCAGCCCCATATCATCACACTCCCACTTCTGTGCTTCACTGTCTAGACCAGCGGTCTGCAACCTTCTTTGCACCACGGACCGGTTTCAAGCATGACAATTTTCTACATCGTGTTCATAACAAATAATAATCTTTTTTTATTATTATTATTTTTTTAAAGTGTCCTAAACTAATAAAATGACTTTTTATTGCTAAATATGTATTTACTTTTTCGAATCTCTCCCTCTTTTCAAAGAGGCTCCCAGAGACGTTTATTAACTTTGGCAGGAGGTCAGATTGACGAGTCAAGTGCAGGAAACAAGCACAGACGGAAATGACGGGAAGACAATCTAGTCATTTTTCAAAATAAAACACCCTGCGGACTCCGCCGGAAATAAAATAAAACGTTTTCATTCTTTCTGTGCAGCCCGGTACCAAATGACCCACGGCCCGGTGGCTGAGGACCGCTGTTGTAGACAATAAATTCACTGTGTTAGTCCTGACCAGATTTATGCCAAACATGCTGGATCTCATTAACAAAATTTTATTGGTCTCATGTGACCAAAGAATGTTCTCCCATTATTCATCAGGCTTCTTTCCATGATATTTGTCAAAGTTTTGTCTGGCAGTTTTGTGCCAAAGAACAAGCAAGAGTTTTAACCTTTGTACCCCTTCCACTGCCTGAGATGTCCCAGCAGTGCTGATTTCTACTGATAACCCCTCTACCCAGGCTGCAGCTGTATGTTAGTTGGTCACTGATCTTCTTGTATCCCTTCTCTATCTGAAGTCTCACAATCAAATGTTTTTAGTTCCTCTGGCTTTTTTTTTTTCATGTGGAGCCAAGATGCAGACATATAGGGAGACACAACCCGTAGGTAAAAACCAAGAACTTCACACGTCATTTTATAACCATTTAATGCAATTGAGCTAATTGGAAATCACAGGTGTACTTCAGTGGTCAAAGATTTTCTAACTGTCAAGTATATTTACTTTTGTTGCCGAGTTTCTCCCAAAAGTGGAAACACTTAGTGTCGACTTAGAAATAATACAAGAGGTGATAAGATTTGCAGTTGACTTAACGGTCTGGCCAAGAGCTCTGCTAAAAATTGCAACCAACTTTACAGTGTAACACAAGTTACATGACAAGCATCCATCATTTGAAAAAAGTTATCAGTTTGGTATATTTTAAGTAAGCATTGCATCTTAGAAAACATGTTGTTCCCTGAGGATCAGTAACAAAAGCTTTTGTCAGAAAGTTACAGTGCTGTACTTAATTAGATCATATGTTTTTGTATCTTTCTAGGCTACAGAACAATCAGAGAAACTGGAGAGAGAGCTGAAATCTTTAGAAGAGATAGAGGAGCAGGCTGACAGTGGGTGAGTCATTAAAATTTCATCACACAACTGATGTTTCTTGGTTAATTTTCCTTCGATCTCTTAAGACGTCTCATTTGTCTTCATATTTGCAGAGGAACCTTGAACCTCAGGAAGTACAAAGTTAAAAAATTAAAAGCAGTGGATTTAAATTTCTTCTAATAGAATTCAAGTAAACATCTGAACCCTTGATCTCTACTTGTTCAGATGAGCATTTTAGCTCAGTTTTAGAAATACTCTCTGTGCATGCCCAAAAACTTGGCACATGACATATCACATGACTATTTGCGTATGCTGGGCATACGGGTGCCAATGTGAACTTGAGGCAGGGGGTTTGCTTAGCAGAAAATACTATGGTAGGAGAACAGTAAGTAAGACCAGAGAACAGTAAGTAAGACCAGAGAGTTCCTTCACTGCACAACAGCTGCTAGCAGATCAGCAACCCCAGTAGTCTAATTTGTTATCTGTTTTTACTTAGCCACTAGTAGATAAGGCTGATGTTTGGTTTCTTTTGGAAAATGGTCAACATGATAGGAGCATGACAAATAAGGAAACAAACATAATGACAGTAAGGCACAGTCAGATCGCAAACTGCAGGATCTTTTCCAAAAGTCTCAGTTTCTGCACATCCAGACTAAAAGGCAAGGGTTCGCATTCAAGCTACAATGGGGTCAGCAGCATTTCCAAAAATCTTTGTTTTAAGGGCAACTAAAAGTCCAGAGTAGTGTGGATGCTACGTGTAAAAGTAGCAGGTATGCATTTTAAAATGCAAAACATCTGGTGGCTCTGTCGTGCTGTGGGGGGCATTTTGGTTGGATGGTTTGGGTTCAGTTGTCCCCTTAGAGGCAAGTGTCACTGCCACGGGGTGCACGTGGTCCACGGGGTGCAAGGCGCTAAAAGCTAAAAATGGATATTCGGGTCTACCTTCAGGTCGAATCCAATTACATCAAAATCCATTCATAACTTTTCAAGTTATCTTGCTAACAAACAAACAAACAGACAAACGCCGGCAAAAACATAACCTCCGCCGCTGCTTGGCTTGGCGGAGGTAATGATGATGAAACATTTCTGTCCTGGTGGGAGTGGTCTCTTCCAGGATTATAATACCCCCATCCATTGGGCAAGGGCAATCCCTGAATGGTTTAAGAAGTACGAAAATGGTGTGAATCATATGCTGTGGCCTTAACAGTAACTAGATCTGTCTATAGGTCGTACTGTATGTCAGCAAACAAAGCACCCATCACCAGGAGCAACAAGTAGTATAAGGCAAGAAAACCGTAACATTTTAAACACATTTCATATTATTGAAGAGAAACAAGTTCACATCTGAGCCCACAGTTTTGTGTCAAAGTTGCCATAAGGCCAAAAAATATCATGCCGTTTTAAAAAACACAGTATGAATAAACCTTTTAATGTTGAACACCAATACTGTTTTTCAGTTACAATTAAATCTCCAGCATTTCTGTTACAAAAATTTAATGCAAAGACTTTTGTCAACCTCTAGTGGCAACTGGCAGGACTGGCATCTGCACAGATACAAGTGCATCTCATATAATTAGAATATGGTGCATTAGAATATGGAGTCTATATTCTAGAATCAGTACACATAACCTGAAATATTTCAAGCCTTGATTTGTTTTAGCTTTGATAATAACCGCTTCCAGCTCATTGGCTGGCCAATCTAGCACTGTAATGCCATGATCCGTGAACCATTTCTGAGTGGTTTTGGCAGTGTGGGGAGATGCCAGGTCCTGCTGGAGGACAAAATCTGTGTCTCCAAAAAGCTTTTCAGCAGACGGAAGTATCTAGTGCTCCAAAATCTGCTGGTAGATGGCTGCGTTGATTTTAGACTTGATTACGCAAAGTGGACCAACACCAGCAGATGACATGGCAGCCCAAATGATCACTGACTGTGGAAACTTCACACTACACTTAAAGCAGCTTTGATCCTGGGGCTCTCCACTTTTCCTCCAGACGAGGTATATAAGAGAGTGCAACATTGTACTCTCTTATGCCTCATAGTATATGTTTTTTTGCTAATTACATTAATGCTACAAGTTGATGAACTTACAAAATGTCATCTTGTCCAGGTACATGGAGCAAGATGAATCATCTATTACACAATGAACTTTAATTGTTTATTTCCTGAACTAATGACAGAATAGCTCAACAGGAACCATGCAGACAATATAAAACCTTGAAATCAACATAATACAAATATTTACCTGATAATTAAAGACACCAAATGTGATATTAAAGCCACTGGAAACTACAAAAAATGTGTCATTTTTATAAAATGTTTAAATAATGAAGGAGTGATATAACAGCTTTATTTTTTTAGTAGTTAATTAGTTTTGATGATAAATTATAGGTTTTTATTATTTTACTTCCAGTTAAGAAAATCAACATCGGCTACTGACATGATTACAAGTTTCAACTGTTTCTTGAGGTTTCTGGATATTCAGTAAAACAAATCCAGTGAAACAGAAGCAACTGGTGAGGCTTTAAAGATGTTTTAAAAGAATTGCTGAAGTGGTCAAATTTAACACACAGGACCTATTTTCAAAAAATCATAACTGAAAAAGTATTTTGAGTAGAGCTGTGGGATTTTGGAACTATCCATAGTTTAGGTAGAAGTTTTTACTGATTTATTTCAAGAAAATCCATGACCTCAACTGGGAGGCCCTAGGTGAGTTGGCGTGGACTGACTCACCTGGGAACACATTCAGATTTGCATGTGGTGTTGACGGCAAGAGAAAAGACAAAATAATGAGGTTAGAGCACTTCCTTGCTGCTGAAATGCATGAGGTCTTTGGCAGGGATGAAACCTGTGACCCCTTTGATTTCTAATACAGCCTCATAGTGTTGTGCTCTGTTTACCAGCCTGCTGGAAAAGCTGAGGGCTCTGGTGACAATGAATGAGAACCTGAAGCAGCAGGAGCAGGAGTTCCGCACACACTGCAGAGTGAGTGTATTAACACAAGCACACTTTCACTGTACATATCTTGTTGATGGTGATTGGCATTCATTTTCTCTTTATGTGTGTATTTTGTGTCCAGGAAGAGATGACCCGTCTGCAGCTGAACATTCAAGAGTTGAAGTCCGCATCAGGACATGACACAGAGGAGCAGAAGGTGCATATATTTTATATTTACTATCCACTGGCAGTTGTCTAGGAGAGAGACAAATTGTTGCATGTCTCAAGATTTTAAGTAGCTTTTTCTCCCTAAGAAAAATCCCTGCACTTCATTTTCTTTTCCTAGGAGAGGAACCAGTTGATAGACAAACAGTACGACACAGACAGAGAGAAACTACAGAAGATCCGTCTGCTCATGGTAACCACTTCATACAACATAACACGAGATTAGATGAAACTGGAGTGATCTCTGTTAGTTTATGTCACAGCAGCAGATAAAAGACCACAGATAAAAATAAAACAAATGGAGAGACATACAACCGTATTACCAATATCAGGTGTAAAGAGTAGCTTCATGGTTTTAATGTCATTGTTTTTCTTTCTTAAGCTCTTTTGACAAGAATTTAATCATTTTATGACTTCTAGCATTAATTGGTTGCACCTGTGTTGAATCAGGTGAGTCACTTTAAAGTTGGTGGATGTAATAACTCATTTTATCTGTAATTAACTGACAATACTTTGTAGAAACTGTAGAAACATCCAAAGGGGGTGAATACTTTATACAGGCATTGAATATGTTGTGACTACTTGTAGCAGTGGATTAATCCACATAGGTACTTTATTGAGTATTTGAGGCAGCAAGAGTCAAAACATATTAGAGTGTGTGTGCAACAGTGCAACTTACTGATCCACAGTAGGAGCAGAATAGTTCTTTCACCACTGGTTGTAAGGGTACATTTATGAATGCAATTTATGATTCAGCTACAAGGATAAGAATTTCCTGTGAGCTGGTGGCATTACAAAAACTCTCTTCTTTGAGATGACTCACTCAAGATTCCCTTCTTTTGTGCTCAGGCTCGGAGAAACCGTGAGATCGCCATCCTGCAGAGGAAGCTTGATGAGGTGCCAAGCCGGGCCGAACTGACACAATACCAGAAGAGATTTATCGAACTTTACAGTCTAGGTGGGTTCCTCATCTGTGTCTGGTCTAATCTGCATTTGTGGTCCGAAAACTCTATTTTCCATTCACAAATGGGTGTCTAAAAAAATATGTAAGATATTAAATCTGTGCTCATTCTTGTGACTTTCAGTTTCTGCCACGCACAAAGAGACAAAGCAGTTCTTCACACTGTATAACACATTGGATGACAAGAAGGTCTATCTGGAGAAGGAGGCAAGCTACAACAGCAGTCATTTGTCAGCAACATGGAAAATATCTATCTGCTTTTCAACACACGTCACTTTTTCCATGTCAGTTAGGATGACTTGTGTGAATCATCCAAATCCGAAAATGTTTCTTTTTGAGGGGGTAAGGGGTGTTCATACAGTAAAGACCCAGGCAAGAGTAATGCTACGCATGTCATGAAAGTAAGTACTTTAATATAAGAAAAAAAACTCCACTCGCCCGTCAGGACCTGTTCTGTATCTGTCACATCACCGCAACCCTTTAACATCGCGAGTGGGACAAAGTTTTGCCTTCATCCTTGACATGCATTTGGATTTGAGATCACTGAGTTAAAGACGTTCGCTTTTTCTGTTAGCAGACCTTTTATATGCGACAGTAGCTTTACCAATTATAAAATACATTAACAGATGACATTCATTAAGCTGGCATATGGCAAGAACATTTGAAGAGGATTTAATGATAACTTCGTGCTGATCGGACTGGCTAACATTAAACTCTGTCTGTAATGTTAAGTCACAACAGTATCTGTAGAGCAGCTAATCTATGCTAGGTCTGTACTAGTCTGAAGGCAAGACATTTTACAATACAAGAGGTGTGGTCATGTAGCGTTACAGTGCAGTTTTGTAGCATTAGATAAATTAACGTAGCCATCTTGCTGTTTTGCTGACATAATCAACTTTGGGATCAAAATGACAGCGATTAGAAGGATGCACTTATTGCACAACGGCTGGATGCAGGTAGCAAGGTGTTGTAGGAGGTGGTTGTAGCTCAGTGTTTCAGAAATGTAGTTATAGCAGCGTTGGATGTGCATATAATGTTTGCACACTGCAAGGCAGAAATACACAAGCAGAACATTGCCACTAACATTACAACACAAAGTAGGTGAAAAGATCATTACTGAACTGCTAGTACACATAGATATTAACTATCCAAAAATTCAGTTGTTGCCATCTCCAATTATACTAAATAAACATAATTCACTACTACATTTGTCTCTCTATTGATGATGTAAGTATGCAGTAATATAATAGATCTGTGTCTGAGTAATAGAATTTACTTAGTATTTAAGTGTCTACTAGCACAGATCTTTGTTAAGTGATTATATCGTGTGATCACATTTTTCGATCCGACTGCAGGCAGCCCTCTCTTTTTTACCATACCTGTGTTTGCATCCCTGAATGTTATGGCGGGGTTCTGGGAGAATATGGCTTTGAATACAGTGGTATTTGTAAATGTACTATGTTTTTACTATGGATATGTTTGACTAATTAAGCAAATTCAAGGTAAACATCTAAATATAACTGTTAAATATCAATTTTAAAAAGTGTTTCTTTCTGTAGGTGAATTTGCTGAATTCCATTCACGACAACTTCCAACAGTGAGTATAAATACAGTCATTTGTTCTACGTTTGTAACATGAAACACTGATGCATTTGAAGTCATGGTGGAGTCTACAGCTTTGTTTTCCTCTCAGCAGCAGGGTCTGTCAGTGTGTTTCTTGGCTGTGTTCGGTGAATATGTTCTAAACTGCTGTACTTTTGTCCAGAGCCATGTCATCTTCAGCAGCCAAGGAGCAGTTCCTTAGACAAATGGAACAAATAGTGGAGGGAATCAAACAGAGTCGCATTAAGGTAATAGTCTCTCTCTAAAGGAGTAATTCTGTTATCACAGCTTGGCTCCCCTTTTGACAAGCTGTTATGGGGATGTTGCAATTCTAGAAATGTGATAGTTGGTACCAAAACCACTGAAATTCCACAATTTTCTTTACCTTTCCACAAAGAAACTAAAAATCCCAATCTAATAAATTATTGTATCAATAATATACTAACATAATCGGCACCACCCAGCTCCTATTTTGAGCTATTGCTATGTTAGCCTAAACAAGTTAAAGTTGGCCTTTGTGAAAGCTGGGTGTGGTTCATTGCTGCTGCAAGAATAATAGTATAATTTCAGAATATGTTTATTGCAACGTTGTGTTGTTAATGTAAAATAGACTGGCACTCTTTCACCCTGAACTGTGCACAGATCTGGATTTCTGTCTTTGAGCTACTTGGATAAGTGTGAAGTGCTTCCTTGTTCATTCCAAATGCTCTGTGACATGGCTTACATTGTAGCTTGTGGTCGTGTCTAATCTGTCCCTGATCGTCAATTCAAATGCAATATAATCTCCACACCTCTCCCTGGGTTTTTAATTGCACAAATCTTAGTGGACTGTTGCCACACCTGTATTTCCTGCCAGCATCCCACATAATGTTGTTATTGTCCGTCTCCAGCACCCACTAGATGTGTAATGGTACATAAATTCACGGTTTGGTATAAACCTTGTTTTGGGAGTCGTTCGTTCAGTACGTTTTTGGTACAGTAGTTTCAATTCAATTCAATTTATTTGTATAGCCCAATATCACAACACAGTTGTCTCACAGTGCTTTACAGAGCTCATTGAATTGATAAACAAGAAATGCTGTAAGTAAACAGTCTAATAAAGAGTCCAACAGTCGATGAGGCCAATGGATCCGTCCGAGGCATCACCTGCCCTTTATGACCCTCCTTCTTCGGGAAGGAAAAACTCAAAAAACACAGTGGGAAAGGGATAGTGGGATAGTTTACTGCCATCCCCTCCCCCCTCATCCCCACTCCCAGCCCAACCGGTCGAGGCAGATGGCCGCCCTCCCTGAGCCTGGTTCTGTTGGAGGTTGTTTTCCCCTCCCTATCCTAGAGGTTTTTTTGGTTCCTTCCCACCTTTGCTGACTGCTTGCTCATCGGGAATCCAAAAGCAACTTTGGATTGTTGGGTTTCCTGTTTTCTGTGTATAATTCATAAGGTCTGTACCTTACTATGTTAAGTGCTGTGAGATGACATATGTTGTAGGTTTGCACTTTATAATTTGAATTGAATTGAATTGTCACGAATTCATTTAAAGTTAGGCTTACGGTTACAGGAATGTCAGATTAATTTGCTGATTTGTGTTGTAAACAATATAGATGCCTGCACAGCGCAAAGTAATCAGTAACCAGGATACTACTATTTATCATGTATATGAGAATATAAATAAATAAATGTAAATATCCTGAATTTGATCAAAATGGGAATAAGACTCATAACTGGGATCTCGGTGCACATGTGAACACATTTTATGTTACTTGTTATAGTTGCACATTGTTACTCAAGTGTTTAAGCCTGTTTTATTTTCCAGATGGAGAAAAAGAAGCAGGAGAACAAAATGAGGAGAGATCAGCTGAATGATGAGTACCTGGAGCTGCTTGACAAGCAGAGGCTGTACTTCAAAACTGTCAAGGAGTTTAAAGAGGTAATAAAAACACACATCACCAAGCATGTGCTTCATTATGTGTTGCTGACTACAATGGGAGGACATTTTAAGTAAGAATACAACCATTGTGATAAAAGAAGAATGCGACCATTCAGTAAACATATGTTGGAAACATAATATATACTGGTATTTTAATTGATAGAAATAAATTGATGTGGGATGCGGGTATAAGTCTGCAACTGGCCAGTCATTTCAGGTGGCTTTGCCCTTCCCTCCCACTATTTGTGTGCAGCTGTTCACTTCAAACTGAACCTGCTCCCGCCAGCCAGTTAGCACATGCAAAAATTTCAAGTTTTGCCAAGGGTTTGGATCATGCATTAAGGCCGGCCTGCTATGTTTTTCCCATTGGATTATCCATCTCAGTCACAGTGCTCGTCTCTTTGCATGCAAATGATCCACTAAGTTAATTTCACCTGTCACTTTTTTGAGGGAACACCAAAGCTATTGAAACTCAAAGTAGAACATATTATTAGACAAATTACTCTTAATTTGTGATGTCATTATAAGAATAACTGAATAATGAGTGACAAACCAGGGTCACAGTACAGAAATGTCTGCCACAACATTTTTTTCAAGGCTAGTATTAATATTTGAACATTAGAAAAATCTGATAAGCATATATCGTCCATATTCTTTTATCAATATATCAATATTGACAATAACCATGATATTTAGAGAATGAAATAATTACATATTGTTAATACTACAGATATGAGAATTTCATTAATCTGGTTGCCACACAACACTGGAACAATATACAGTTGAGTTACAAGGATAGCAGATCAGCCCCGCTGGTAAAATATATCTATGGTGAAAATATAACCCTGTGTATGACATCTAACAGTAATGACAACTATTTCTTTTTTCCCCCAACACCAGGAGTGTCGGAAGAATGAGATGCTGCTGTCTAAGCTGAGAGCTAAAGGAGCCTCTTAGCCCGGGTTTTGCTGTTGGCATGTGTATTTATTTAAACCGAAATATGTAAACCGATCACGAATGAACTACATCAGTATGGAGTTTTTTTGTAACGTGGCACATTTTCTGTGTGTCTAATACAACTAGAAACAGACCAAGGACCTGGATGTTAAGTTGCGGACATCACAATTCCACTGCACTCCCAATACATGCTAATATATGCTGACATCTAGTTAATCTAAGTGTTGCATTTTAGATTGTAACAATATTTAGAGGCCTTTAACAAACGATAAATTACGACTGTGTTTAATGATATCTGTACAAAGAATCGCTTTGTAGGAAGTGTCAGATTTACTCATTACTAACATTAAGTTGTACTGGAAGTTGCACTGGTTGTGAAATGTGCCCCTACATCTTTATGTTGATCATAAAGTGGTGCTGCAACAGAGAAGAGATAATATCAAAAGAATTGATGTTGGAAGTTTCCTGATGCCGCTTTAAATTACTTATTTGCCATTGATACACTTCTTGCATACATGTGAAGTTTGTCTTATAGTTGCCTCTATTATCATCCAATGACAATGTATGATCAGTGTTTAGTGAATAAAAGTGTGTTTCTATTCAAGTTTGAAATGCATTTGGCTTTTACTAATCTTAGATAGGTTGTTACTGTCAGACACTGTGCTCACTGAAGACAGCGTGCTATCACAAGTCACCAGAGTGTAGTAAAAAGTCACATAATGAATCTGTGAAGGAAACGTCCTGTGTGTTATCAGAACACTTCAAATCTCCTGGTACACATGAACAAGCTTGACAAATGAACACAGGGACTAGGATAGTTACCAGTTCTAGAGGTGAACGTAGAAGACTGTGTATATGAGTACATTTTAAGATTAACTTTGCAGATGGTGGTTAACTCATCAACATAAAACATCACCAGGGCTACAGTGGGGATATATAATCTTCGATCAGACTTTACACATTACCTTTCTTGCAAGTTGAATTCAAGTCCAAAGTGATTGGCTATATTGTGGACTCTCAGAATTTCTGAGTGCAATATACAGTATTCAATAGTAGTGAGTACTCCTCTGTGAAATATCCCTTAAATTGTATCACTGCTCAATAATAGCATTATTTCTGACTTGACGAGAATATTTGCTGAGCAATTAAAAAGAGAATAAGAAGATTATATTGAAAATACAATCCCAAATGCAACAAAAGTGACTACACCTGTGATCACTGACATGCAAGTTAGAAAATAAATGATTACTGAAACTAAACTAAGTTCACCTGTCATGTCCAATCAGCCTAACTGCTTTAACATGGTTATAAAAAAGACCTCTAAACACCAGCAGTTTCTGAGTTTTGGACCTATAGGCCGTGTCTGTATGCATGACTATATCATGGCTCAATGTGGAAAGGAACTGCCAAAGGAGAAAATCAAGAGTAGTGAGACTTGACAAAGATGGGAAAGGATACAGGAATATTGGTGACTAACTAAAAGTCTGTGGAATCACAGTTATAGCAGCAATCGGGATGTATAGAACAAGCAATAGAAGCACTAATCAGAGTTGTAGATTCCATCCTCCTACGCTACTTTTACAATCTAAATGTGAAAGACGGACAGGCCGGTGCTTCAGACGTGGCACAGGGGTTACCAATGGAAATCAGAGTTTCTGTGGCAGTTCATACACTTGGAAGGACATTGTATAAGTCAGCCTTTATGGACAGTGACCAAGAAAAAAAACCTTACTTGCTGTTTGGTACAAAGCAGCAAGATTAAACTTTGCTAATGAACGTGAACAGAAGCCTGATTTATATTGGAAGTACATTCTTTGGTCAGATGAAACCAAGATAAATATGAAAATGACAGGTCTTCCTGGACTTGAGTGGCTTTATGTCCTTAAGACATGCTTGAAGTTGGGATAAACTCATTTGTTTCATCTGACTTCATAGATAAATTATTATTATAGATATTATATCATGTGCATCATTAGTAGCTAAATAATATGCAGTTTAAAATCAGTTGAAACGAACACATAACCGGTAGTGTGGATGAAGAGTACATGTGTCTAATGAAAAAGGTTGTGAAACCGCTGATTTACATGGTATAGCAAAGTAATACATTCAAGGATTACCTTCTTCTTGGTCTGGTATGATCAGTAGCTTATGCTTAGCAAAAGTTCCAGAGTGTAGCTGTAAGGACGTCTAGTAGCTTTCCTGTTTCACCAAAGCCAGCTCTGTAAGGGAAATGTTTCCCACTTTGGGGTGGAACAACTTGGCTGCCCTGCACAGATACCTGACCAAAACCTCATCCAATACCTTTGGGATGAACTAGAAACCATGTTGGAGTTCTGTAATGAAGGTTCTCTTCATTAATAGTATTGTTATTTTAAGCAGATCAAAAGGATTTGTCAGTTTGTTAGGACGGATGTTGGATGGAAAAAAAAACCCTGCACAAACCTTGCCGTTAGATACTGTATGTTCTATTAAGTATTTGTAATTGTATTTGTTATAGAGATGTGGTGTTTTGCGGATTTAGTTAGAATGTTTTCACTGTTCAAGGGTCCAATATGGTGCAAATCTGTGTTTATTGTTTGTGTGTGACTTACAAACTTAAATACAGTCAGGACAGTGGCCCTGTCCTGTTTCAACAAAGCCAGTTCTATAAAGTTTTACAAGCCAGACAGAATTTGTACCAGTCTCTTCATGGAAACTGGATAACCAATAGTTAGCTAAAAAGTTTGCATAATCTTACCCCCTCACTGCTTCCATTTGAGCCATTCAGAATGAGCAGCCACCTTACAGTCCACCAGGTTTGTGTACTTTCTAGAGCTGCTTCTGCTAACTCTAAAATGTCTGAGCCACAAGCAAAGCTCATCAAATGTTCCACAGGTGGCTGCAAGAGTGAACACAAGAGTCTTTATGCACTCCCAGCATTTGAGGAACTGAACATCCACACTTTTATTATTAATGGCAATGGCCCACAAATATGGGAAAATTGTGAGCACATTGTGCACCTATGTGACATTACCGTTAGCTTTGATCGTATGTTCACTGGTAAGAGCTCTGTGGAAACTTTAATGCAGAGGAACATTCACAGATTCTAAGAGCTACTGTGGTATGAAAATGTTTGGGCACCCCTGACAATTTCCATTATTTCCATTTATAAATCATTGGGTGTTTGAATCAGCAACTTTTGATCTATCAAAAAACTGATGGACACAGTAATATTTCAGAAGTGAAACTAGGTTTATTGGACTAACAGAAGATGTGCAATATGCATCAAAACAAAATTACACAGGTGCAAACATTTGGGCACCTTTGTCATTTTGTTGATTTGAATACCTGTAACTACTTAGCACTGGTTTGGAACACAAAATTGGCTTGGTGAACTCATCAAGCCTTGAACTTGGTGCATCCAATCATGAGAAAAGGTATTTAAGGTGACCGATTGCATGTTGTGTTTCTCTTTGAATCTCCTGTGAAGAGTGGCTACATGGGGGCCTCAAAACAACTCTCAAATGACCTGAAAGAAAAGATTGTTCAACATCATGGTTTAGGGATTTCATCTGTCAGTTTCCACTGTGAGGAACATAGTGAGGAAATGGAAGACCACAAACACAATTCTTGTTAAGGCCGGAAGTGGCAGGCCAAGAAAAATATTGGAGAGGCAAAGGATGGTGAGAACGGTCAAAGACAACCCACAGACCACCACCAAAGAACTACAACATCATCTTGCTGCAGATGGTGTCACTGTGCATCGTTCAACAATTCAGCGCACTTTGCACAAGGAGAAGCTGTACAGGAGAGTGATGCGGAAGAAGCCTTTTCTGCACACGCCACAAACAGAGTCGCTTGAGGTATGCAAAAGCACATTTAGACAAGCCAGCTTCATTTTGGAATAAAGTGCTGTGGACTGATGAAACAAAGCTTGAGTTATTTGGTCATAAAGGGGCGTTATGCATGGTGGCGAAAGAACACAGCATTCCAAGAAAAACACTTGCTACCCACAGTAAAATGTGGTGGAGGATCCATCATGTTGTGGGGCTGTGGAGCCAGTCCTGGTACTGGGAACCTTGTTAAAGTTGAGGGTCGCATGGATTCCACTCAATATCAGCAGATTCTTGAGAATAATGATTCTTGAGAATAATGTTCAACAATCAGTCACAACGACCCAAAGCACTGCTCAAAATCTACTCTGGCATTCATGCAAAGGAGCAAGTACAATGTTCTGGGATGGCCATCCCAGTCCCCAGACCTGAATATCATTGAAAATCTGTGGGATGATTTGAAGCGGGCTGTCCATGATCGGCAACCATCAAACCTAACTGAACTGGAGATGTTTTGTAAGGAGGAA
>OMNN01095216.1:0-14749 GCA_900302755.1 Chromis chromis | reverse complement strand
GATGTTGTGGAGCAATAAGGGCCATATTTGTTCATGCTAGCAGCTCAGTGAGGCTGTACTGTGCCAAATGCTGACATCAGCACGAAGCTTAACCTTCCTCTTGTGTTCAGGTCAGCACCGACCTGTTTTTAGGTTTTAAATGCATAAAAGAACCACATAAATTAGTTTATTGCATCAAGGCTTTTTGACTTTGTCAGGATCCTCTATTTCAGCAAAATAAAACAAATAATTTATATAAATTATAAAATGCTCTGGTTGAAATGATGACCTTTGTGTTGTTCGGGTCGGTTTGACCCAGTTATAAAAATAAGATTATAAAGCAATAATTAGAGCCTAAACTGAAACCATCAGGTCTGTCAGCCAACTGGAGATTCTCATGTTGCCTTGTTTTCCCTGATACCTGCACAAAAACAAAACAAAGACGACATTTCCTGACATGTGACGTCAATAGAGCTGGTGACTTGCAGAGTGCATCGGGGTATACTGACAAAAAAAGGCCCAGAGGCCCACAGCAAAAATATTAAAACCAATATTTTCAAGGATAAGGAAGCCTAACAAGGTAACCAAGAGATGAGAAACAAACTAGATGATAGAAAATAGTTTTAGTGTATTTTAGAGCTGATTTAAGACACGGGTCAAAACCGACCCGTTAACATAGAGATAGTAACAGAAAGCGAACACATGAGGAAGGTTAAGTTCAGTAAGAAAGATCCATTCACTTATATTCTATCTCAGTTCCTCTCAGGGAAAATGGGCTTTTCTTGCTGCACTATTATTTTTGTCAGTCCTGTTTTCACCTGCTATCAAAAACCACTTCACATTTGATCTCAGCATCACTCCACTCCACCAATCATCTATCAGCCCACACTAATAGAGCCAATCAGCCCAAAGACCCTGTTCTTTAAATTCATTATAATTCTGTCACCCTTCCTTCCAGCCCCTGATGGTGCTTCCCTCCTCCTCCCGGTCGTCCAGGGCCTCTTAGCCAGCCTCCATCAGCCATCTGCTAACTGTGCTTCACCACCACCACCATGTAGAATCCAGGAGTCCTGTCCTCGTCTTTTCCCTCCATTTGGGATTCGGCTCGGATTTCTTAAATACTTGCATCTAGTATGCTCATTCCTGAAATAAACCGCTGCTCACTACTTCATGTAATCCCTCCTCACTGAAAAGTTCATCCTTACAATGCTAACCTGACGATGTTTAGCAGGTATGTTATTTACCATGTGAACCATAATCCTGCAGTACAGCGGAGGCCGGTGGGAATGTGATTCATTTGGCAAATATCAGGCAAATTTTAACCTCATGTTGGCGAGACATCAGGGTGATCCCATGAGGGAGATATCATGGTCTGTGCAAAATGTCCTCACCATTCTTTCAGTAGTTATTGGTGCATCACAACCCTTTTCTTTCTTTCACTAAAAGAGTGACATCTACAAAAAGCACTCATTGAGCTTCAAAATGTAAACTGTGTTTTGTTAAAGTATTCCGCTGCCACCTCCTAAAGTAATGACTCCAAATTTCATTTAGAGTCTCACTCTACATTTTTAACAAAGGGAAAAGCTTCTCTGACCTGTGAGTAGTGAGAAGCCACATACTGTATGTTGTCACGACCCGGCTCCAGGAAGGACAAAGAGGAGAGGACCACACATGATCAGAGAAACTTACATTTATTTTAAGCAAACATAATTTAACAGAACAACCTAAATGTCTGGATCAGTACTATCAGTAATGTAGTGTGTGCATGCGTGCGTTTGTGTGACAACTAATGTGCCAAAATTGTATAAAGCAAAAGAACCCATACAACGTAACCAAAGTCCAGGCCCAGAGAGAGCGAGTGGCTGAATCCAATCAGCTTATAAAGCTGATGAACAACCAGCACAGGTGTCAGCCATCAGCTGATGGACTTCCTGCTCTTCTCTAAGGGAGCCTGAACTCCAGCCAACCAAGACAGCCCAAACAGGAAGTTCAGGGGCTGTCACAATGTGTGTATGTGTTGACATGAATAGCAAAAAGAAGGAAGGGAGGCCAGGGTGGGAAAATGTTTCGTCAAAATGTTATACTTTCAAAATCGATCTTTCCCTCATGTTTTTTCCTAGCCAATGAATTGAATAGACCGTTTAAGTTCTGACATGGCTGTTGGCGTTGGGAAACCTAATGTACAAAATGGTCTGTGAGGCAATAAACATACAGTATATAATAGAGAAGTGTGTGGGACAATTATTCCAGCAGACTGATATGTTTTTGTCCACATCTAAGGTTCCCATGAGTCCAGACCAAAACTGCCTACTGGGAACTAAAATATCTACAGAATATAATGGCATCTTTCCTGGATGATTACGCTTAAGCACCGGATCATCAGAACGCTAAATGGTTTTGCAATAAATGGAATCGTAGATTACTGCTATCTGATGCACATTCAGGTCTGTCAAGTCAGTCTGTGAGGGTTGGCTCAGAATAGCTGTGCAGCTGTGTGGGTCCTGCTGGATGGTATTTAAACATTTAACAGGGGTATCCTGTTGTATGTCACAATGATGCTCTTAGTTACCCCCACCCATGCAGCTAGATATTAGATGTGTGATAATGCTTTGACGCCTATAATGGGATGTTTTGACACTTTGAAGTGCTAAAAGCTGGCATATCAGTGAGGACCACAGCACTGTGTCTGAGTTACACTAAAAGTCAAGTAGGAAGTGGATTTTCTTTAGTAATTTGGCAAAGATGCAACTAAGAACAAAAAATACAAATGATATACATATCTGCTTGGTTGTTTATTTGTTTTCATGAAGGGTTTTATATTTTATAATGCAAAAAAAAGAGAGAAAAAGACATGTTTAGACACTTTTACATACAGGTGGTGGAATAATATCTGCTGTGAACTGTATGCACGTAAATGTAAAAATTACCTTTAGAAAGGTGTGAAAACCCAAATTACAGATTCATGAAACACTGCAATAATAATAAAAAGTTATAAAAATGTTTAATAAAAAATAAAATACGAGTTTGTTCTAGAAAATTTAAAAATTTTCACCAAAATCGCCAAAAATCTGACAGTAAATTCAAAATGGTGGATTTCCTGTTGCATTGTGGGTATGGGTTCTTGAGGCTATTTTGTGTGTCTTGTCTTGATACATATGTTTACTGAGTTTTGTAGCTCTAGGTGGAACATACTTCGGGGGCCCAATTTTTAAAAATTTCAAAGGGGCGCTATTGAGCCATGTTGCCACTGACATGTGGAATTGCCCCAAAATATAATAGAGGTACAGCGTCCTGATGTGCATTCCAATTTATATGCATTTTCGAGTAGTTTAAGGGCCTCAAAATTGTGCGTAATGAGTCCATAAAACAATAATAAGAATTCCTTGGTGCTCGAACCCTAATGAAATAGATAATATGTCTTTTTTTTAAGAATGTTTTGGACTCTCTCGTAAATAGTAAACTTTCAGCTGCGCATTACTACACATCTCTTGTAGTGAGTATTTCGAGCAGCAGGATGGCATAATGTGGAATTGAGTCCAAATAAACTACAGTGTACCGCAGGGTAACGAGGGAACGTGTCATCCAAGTGGTTGTGTTCCTTTGTTGCCATGTGACCAACAGTGAGGCCCATCAATGTCTTTTTAACAGTTTGGAGCAGCGATGGAGCTCTTTGGTACAAAGGAATAATAGATCAGCCTTTTGATACACACACAAGACTTGTTAGGATTCATTGTTGGTTTTGATCTTTTCACAGGATTTTGACATGGGATATTTAAGGCATCACCTGGGAACATGTGTCAAGGCCCACTGATAACGACTTGATGTCTGAGCGCCTTTTCTTAAACTGCTGACATGAAATATGCTGCTGAAGAGGCTTTTATAATGTGCAAGAACCTTTGATCCTTAGAAAAGTAAGCAAAATTACACCAGCCTGAACCATCTATCAGGCAGTAGTTAAAGACCTTTGAGTAGACAGTGATGAGCAACCTTCTGTGTATTTTTAGATGTAGTTTAACCAGATGCCAGTGGTTTAAAATGACGCAAGAAGATGATACAGAATGAAAGAGGGGATCCTCAAAACAGACAACATCCCACTTGTTGGCATTATGTCTGGGATATATACAACACTTGGTTCTTCCTTTAAAGAGCAGCACAGGGTTTTAGTATTCTATACAAACCTGATGTGTGTCCTAAAAAAGAGGGACATTATTTGGTAAGTGGACCACTGTGCATTGTGAGAAAGGAAACAATCTGTGTTTTGTCTGGGCTGATTTTTCTTTTTTCTTTTTTGCTGCATCAGACCCCCTTTCCTGCCTCCATCTCTGGGGGAATGAAGGGTGAGTATATGATATGTGTGAGATGCTCAGGCCTTACGCTGAATGCAAGTCACCAGGTGGGACTTAATGGAAACTGACCCCTCAGCTTCACATACCGGGGTTGGTTTCTCTGAAATGCCTTATGGCACCAACCCCCTCTTTTGCTCCCCTGATTTATGATGGTATGAAGATCATCTCAGTGCGGAGTTCTTTTAAGTGGTTCCAGGCCTATGTGATTAAGAAAAACAAATATGTTAAAATATCTGTTTGCAAGGTTTTAGGGCTAAATTCTACTGTAAAGGGCTTATTTTGAAGCCCAGTCATTCCACTGTCTCTCCGCTGTGCTCAGCATTTCAAACAGCAATGGCATTTCCACTACATAATTACAGTGCTTTGGATGTGAAAATACTAGTCCATCAAGATCAGCTACAACTTCAGGTCTCTCAGTCCCTGAAGAGGTTAAGAGTTCAGTTTAAGGGTGGGAAACCTCCTTTGGCCTATTGGTAGATTTGCTCCTGAAGAAGGAACAACATTTTTTTTGCAGTGTAAGAGAGCAGCTTGGGGCAGTGCGGCCTGGATAAAATGTGAGTTAGCCAAACCAAAGGGACATTAGCAAAAACGGAAAGGCCTATTCTCCTGGAGTATTTACTTGGTACATTTTTCTATGCTACAGTAATAGATCTATCTTTAGCTTTTTAATGCATACAACCATAATACAGACCGATTTCTTTCAAATGCGATAGCAGACAAATTCACAATTTTGCTTCAGTACTCAGAATGACTTGTAAGCAATGACCCACTATTCATTTCAAAGGGAGAGCACAGCAGATGAGGGAGATGAGTGGGTGTACATTCTTTGTGCCAGTTCCAACTGGAAGAGAAAACGTGTACAAAGCTTTAAAGAGGAGCTGAAAATGTTGCTGAGCAAGAGCTAAGACAAGGTCACCCACTCCCTACTCTCACTCTCTCTTGCATAGGCCTTTATAATCAGAAGATCCCCCAGACTTCAATCAAACGATGGCATTCCTCTGCGGCCCACTCATGAGGAGTTTCTCAGAGCATCTGACCTCCAGTCTGACTGGCAATAGAGGATAACCTAGCAGAGGTCATGATCTGGGTTAGGGACTGACCCCTGCCTCTAACACCCTGAAGAAGGCCACAATGCCGTCCTTTATCACAGACATCCCCTAGGCTCTGTGCGAGCTGATCATAATTCTTAGACTTCCAGAGTTTAGCAGGGCACGTTCTGCCCTTGGGCCAGCAGCAATAGGATGGACCAAAGTTGTATTGGAGCAGTAGGTAACCCTGACTCATAGACGGGTCACGTCCCTCTGATCTCAGTAGGCACAGAGCTCAATGCAGGAAACCTTTGATGAGAAACTGAGCAAAGCCTGGGGAGAAAGGCACACCAGCCCCTGCCAATGAATCAGTTTATTATGATGACCTGGCCTAAAAGGTCAAAGAGCAAAATGCGACACACTCCAACACTCCAATCTTCAATACTATATATATATATATGCACATTTGTCACACTTTAGTGTTCCAGATCATCAAACTAATATTTATATTTATTGAATATTAGACAGAGATAACCCACAAAACACAAAATTTGGTTTTTAGATTATGGTTTATTGAAGATTTATTGAAAACCTATATCATCCCTGTGAAAAAGTAATTGCCCCCAAACCCTAATAACTGGTTGGTCCCTTGGCAGCAACAACTGCAGTTAAATGTTTGTGATAGCTTGTGATCAGTCTTTTACATCTCCATGGATGAATAGTGGCCCACTGTTCCCTGCAGAATAGTTTTCATTTGGCCACATTATATGGTTTACGATCATGAACTGTCTTCTTAAGGTCTGGTCACAGCATCTCAATTGGATTCATGTCCAGACTTTGACTTAGCCACCCCAAAACCTTAACATATAACATACATTTTGACAAACTCAACAGCTGTATTTTTATAAAGGTGTAACAAAACATGCATTTATTCTGCAGTTTCTCTCTCCTTGTGCTGCTGCAGCTTTTAGGTTAATGTGACACAATCCAGTTCAGTTCCATGTTGATTTGGAAGTTACTGGCAGATTGTTTTGGAGAAAAGTGACACGTTTATATGTGAGGTACATATCTGAAAGATCCTGAAGTCTTGAATGATTTCATTTCTGTTGCTTGTTTCTCCCATTCTATCACCTGAACTCAGCCTGTAATGATGTAAAACTGTATCTTTAGTGCTTGAATTAGGTGCAGGTTCATCAATAACTAAAATGCAGTACAGAAGACCTAAGTTGTTGACTGCTTTTCCTCTTTCGTAGAGAACAACATGCAGAAAGAGCAGAAACATGAGATCTGGAGGTGAAGCAACACAATGAAGTGGACTCTTATCTCCATCACCTCTGAGGCCAGTTCAAACCCAGAGGATCTGTCCCCACGAACAAGAGATGAACAAGAGGAAGGCCACTGATGATGGTGAGGCTCCTCTGAAGAACATGGGGTGTAGTTTAAGTGACAGAACAACAACAGCAACATGAACAGGAGCAGCTACTACACCTTGAGCAGACCTGCATACACTGTGGACCTCAGTTGCAACGTTTCAACAACGTCTCACCTGAAGAGAAGCAAATCTTTGAGACGTCCTCCTCAGCAAAGACAAGCAGAAGTAAGCAGATAGTGTGAAAGACAATGAAGATCAGTTTGTGTGTTGTTATTCCTGTGTGGCCAAACCACATTGTGGATGCCCGATCCCGTCAGATCTCGGAAGCTAAGCAGGGTAGGGCCTGGTCAGTACCTGGATGGGAGACCGTGAGGGAACACCAGGAAGCCTGGGTGAATGCAGTGTGAGAGTGAGTGGTTGGTGGTGGTCTGAGGGGCTGATGGAGCAGATTGGCAGCCTGGCTTCTATCAGTTTACCCCAGGGCAGCTGTGGCTACATACGTAGCTTACCACCATCGAGTATGGAGGGAATGAATAATGCAATGTAAAGCGTCTTTGAGTGTCCAAAAGACAGAAAAGCGCTATATAAAACCAATGCATTATTATTATTGTAGCTAAATGAAGGATCTCTACCAATCTAATGGTGGGGAGATCTAAGGCAGGGGTTTCAATGGGGACATTTTTGTATTCCAAAAAAAGGAAAAAAAGACATACAATTCACCAAGCTCAGTAGATGGGATTTCTCCAGTACACTACAATGATAGACATGTATGGGCTTTTTCTTTAGTACACTGCAGCATCGACACACAACAGCCACAACTATCCATGGTTTGAGACAACAACAAAGCACTATGTCAGAAGATCGTTGTAAACCAGTTCAAGTTGAAGATAAAATAACATTAAATCCATTGTATCCATTTTTCTGTTCTCTCACCTTCTTCAGTGTTCTGTGCTTGTGAGAGTCATCTGTTTCTCCTTTTAGTTTAAAATCGCAATGCATTATTCTTGTTTGTATAAACAAAATATATTCATGCAAAGTTACATCCTCAAGGGATTTACATGACTTGAAGCAGCAGCCACAGCAAACAACCTCAGCTTCAGCTACAGAGTCGTGACCATGGAAAGAACCATCTTCTTCATTTTTCTTTACACTGCTGATGAGAGAGGTATAGAATGACTCCATTTTTATCCTGAACACTTTCAACAAATGTGGTGTACACTTCAAAGCCTGGTTTCTCAACCTTTGAGCCTACCATGAATATGCTTTGTTTGTGTGAACAAGATAAAGCTATGCAAAGTCATGTCCTCAAGTGATTTAAATGACCCTTAGTGCAGAAACAGCCACAGACAACATTCTCAGCTTCAGCTACAGAGCAGTGACCATGGAAAGAACCATCTTCTTCGTTTGTCTTTGTATTGCTGTTGAGGGAGATATAGGAAAACACATTCTTATCGAGGACGAAGCAAACTGGTTTGATGCTCAGGCTTACTGCCGACGACATCACACTGATCTCTCTTTTTTTAACAGACAGAGTGAGATAGACAACTTAAAAGATGCAAGTGGATATCTTCACATTGGATGGATCGGCCTTCAGCGAGATCCCAACAACCGTACTGCCTGGAAGTGGTCAGGAGGGGGACACATTACATACCAGAACTGGGGTGGTGTACAACCAAATGATAAGAATGGCAATGAGGACATAGGAGGGATGGGTACGAGGGGAAAATGGTTCGATGCCACCGGCAAATATGCCCGCTGTTTTTACTGCATCGATGTGACTGTGGTGGAGGAGAAGATGTCCTGGGAGGACGCTCTGAGCCACTGCAGAGAGAAACAAACTGATCTCCCCAGTCTGCTCTCTGACACCGATCTGCTTCTGGCCCAGACTGAGATCAAGCACAAGAACATCACTGAGCGGGTGTGGATCGGCCTGCGTTTCCTGGGTGACCGCTGGCTGTGGGTGAACGGTGACCCTCTGGACTATGAGGCCTGGTCCCTAGAAGGAGGTCAGGACCACCAGTGTCCAACAAGGAAACGCTGTGGAGCTTTAACCAAAGAGGGACGGTGGGAGAACTGGGACTGCCAAGACCAACTCAACTTCATCTGTGTGTGACACATTCTGAAGAGATAACGTATTAACATAATCATATCCTGATACTTAGACTATTTAAATGAATCTAAAATGTCATTTGCTATTTGCTTTTCTGCGACGATACTATATTCATCTCTAATTTTGCAGTTTGGTGGTTTGTACTTGTCCGGTGAAGGGTTTTGTGCGTTTCGTGACCTTGTTTGGTGACTGAAATTACAATACATTGTCAGGACATTTGAATAGATCAGTGAAGTATTCTGTGGTGACGTTGTGGAATAGAGTTACAGAGACGATTAACATGTTAACCTTTTCACAGTTTGACCTTTTCAGCATGTTATGATCAATAAATAGATACAAATAATCTCAATCTGCATTTCACGTCATTTTTAATGAAAAGCTGGGCATCCCCTTGAACCATTGCAATACTTTCATGACATTAGCAGATGCTGCACATCCAAACAACATGCAAAATGTGGTATTATGTAAACTACAGTCATGTCACCAACCCTTTAACTGCTGCTGAACGCTGTCACCTCCTCACATTCCCCGTGTGACGAGTTGTTGGAAGGAGGTCTTGGCTTCGTTACAGCAAGTTACCATAAGGGAGCAATTAAATCGATGTTTGCACTATTTCCAACATAGGCCACAGTTCCTGACTTGCTAGATGAGTAAAAGACGGTTTCAAGTGTTTCACACACTTTTTGGACCCGGAGAAACGCTCAGCAACCCAGACGTCTCTCCCTAGCTGCAGACGTGGAGAAAATCCTTTTTCCAGAGGAAGAAGACGGATTCGCCGAGGCCCCGCTTCCTCAACCGGTTCAGTTGCTGATCCTTTCCTGTCCTGCCGAGGACAGATGAACACACTCTGCTGTAGGATGCCACAGCGGCCTACACACATTCACTGTTCTGGACCATACCCCACACTTACACTTACACACACACATCCACACACATTATACATACCATATTTATTAACAAATACATTTTGTAATTAACATTTTTGCTAGCTTAATAAGGACCACATTCTGTGTTTATTTGTGCATGATTTATTGTAGCGTCAACTGGTTGACAAGGTCTGTGCTCGATTTCACACTTCCTTTCACATTTACTTGTTACATATTTACAAATATTAACAAACTGAGGTTATTCTTATTGCTTTGAGACTGATAATGGTTTGATTAGTGATCCCTGATTCCAGGGTGGTGCCCCATATATATATTTTTAACTACTATTAATAATTTGAATTGTATTAATTACATTTAGTAATTAATCATATTGTCAATAATCAAATTTATCCAAAATGAATCCCAACAATGTGTAGTATCAATGCT
The DNA here is from genome assembly GCA_900302755.1 of Chromis chromis. Lineage (NCBI taxonomy): Eukaryota > Metazoa > Chordata > Actinopteri > Pomacentridae > Chromis > Chromis chromis. Next base: position 4,601 of record OMNN01095216.1, on the reverse strand, counting down.
AATAATAATATAGAATTTTATCAGTGTTTGTGCTTTAATGAAGCTTGACTGTTCACGGGACTTTCTACTCCAACCAACAGATGTTATGGATGTGTAATAGATGGTATGTCACTTCACTGGATAAGGGAAAACTTGGGAAGAGAAGTGAGAGGTTCACCTTCTAATTTTAAGTCATGCCCTAGGAACCTTGAAATCTGTAGCAAATGTCAGTTCATCCAGTAGTTCATGAGATATTTCACTAAAACCAAAAGAGTGGCATTTGCAGAAAAGTCAAGGGATCACCAAGTCTCAAAGCTGTGGGCAACTGATAACTGGGCTAACAGACATGGTAACCCCTTGTCATGTGGCTAAAAGAGAGAGATCAGCTACATAATCAGAACAATCATTAGAAATGTTACATGTCTTCAGAGATATAGTTTTTTAAGTCACTTGTTAATAATCTTTACAGACCAGTCAGATTCTCTTGTGCTTTTAGCCCATAAAAACTGCCCTAGTTGTAATGCAGTGATGAGGACTTTATTATCTTTAAAAGCTATTTTAAGGTATTATAGATGGCATTTGTTCCATGTGGCTCAACTAAGGATAGCAGTGTTTCATCCAGTTGACCCTCTGCTCCGCTGATGCTAGTTGTTTTGTCTGGAAGCAGTCGTAGAGCAGGGCGCAAAGGTCTCTGAACAACAGCTGACTTCCTCCAAATGCCTTCTACTTCATAGACAGTGGTGTTTTAGAGCCCTGCAGTGAGATGTTGTCCGACTTCGGGACAGCTGAGCCGACAGAAGGCGATTCCACAGAGAGATTGGATGCTTCCCTCTGCCTTCCTATCTACATGTCTGAGATCTCGGATAACAATTAAACTTGCATAATTGTGCAACCTTAAATGTGAGTTAGATTCAAAGTGACAGTTGCAGTTTACAACAATGTTAAAACACACTAACAGGGAGGTTGAAAGTAAAACAGTAGATGTGACTGCCTGACATGCGTGTGGCCCTACAGCTATGCAGTATGCTTACACTGATTCAGATTCTGTTTAGTCATTTCTGTATTGTAGTGATCTGAACACACTACGTTACGCTCTGTCACTGAAAAAAGTTGACTTTTCTAAATTCTTGCGGCAGACTTCAGACACTTTATGGTCAACAGTTAAAGGTGGAGTACACCATTACTGAAAAAGAAAACAGACACAACCCTCCCTTCAGTGCTCCTTCAGAAGCCTCACCTTCCAAATTCATGGGTGTGCATTGACATGGTGACACTAACAACTGGGCTAGTGGACCAAGAGAGAGAGCTGAACCAAAACACACTTTATAATATGAAACTTCATCAAACAAACAGCATCCAAAACACAACAGAGTAAAAATGACAGAGCTAGCTGTTTGGGGTGTTTTTACTGGCTGGGTTAATGTGTGCCTTTTTTGTCCGTTTTAATTTGTCAGTTATTTTGGTCTGTTGTTCTATAAGGCTCGCTATCTGAAGAATTTCATTGAAGGGACATACATTAACCAGCCACTTTATCATCTGTGAAATCTACAGCTTTGCCCCAAATTTGACTTTTACAAAGCCTCTGCATTTGACTTGTTTTTGACGTTATCAAAAAGGTGATGATTCTATTTTATATCGAGGTCATAGTGCACGGAGGTGCTGTACTGAACTGCATTAGATGTAAAAGTGCTCCTAGTATTTAACCCCCTTCATGTGTGTGAATAGGGTGGACAAAATATTACGTAACACCACAAGTTAATACTGCTACAGACACAGGGGCAGCAGGATATTGGAAACACATTCCAATATAATGCAGTACAACAACACCTTTACTATGACCTTAATAATAAACATTATTTCTAATCATTTTCCTAAATTGTACAATTTGTGACTGAGGTGCTGTATTAGAATGGCCAGTGGATCGTTAACGTTCTGATAATGCTAACTATTTAATCATATGCAGCCTATGTATATTGAAATATTTAGTCAGCACATGACATGAGGGCTAAGATCTCCACTAAACCTAAACTAGCCCTGACTGTCAGCCAGCTGGAGGTGCCCTTAACTATTTTGAGCTTCTGAGCATCTGCTCACTCACTATTGTGGTTTTGTCTGAGACGAAATTAGCAACTAGTAAGTAAACATATTAAAGCATTTAGCAGCTTCAGAGCCTGGTATCTTCCATAGCAGTTAGTGGAAATCAAAACTGAGCTAAAAAGAAAGTTAATATTGGACTTAGATCAACTAGATAAGAACATGATATGTATGTAAATGTAGGGGTTAACTCATTTTTGGTTTGGCTACTTAACAGATCCAATATTGAGCATTTCCACTTGACAGTATTGTCATTATCGAAAAACTGATTTTCTGATCAAATGAATGAATGAATGAATGAATGAGTGAGTGATTTGCCTTGGCTCTGATGCAGCCATAGTTAGCACCCTGCAGTCTCGACCACAGCACTACCTGATTGGTTACATACCATGAGTAACACTGGAAGTTCTCTGTTAAAGTAAACATATACAAAACATAAACAAATAAACACATTTCAAGTTTTTATTTGAATTTGTGTTATTCTGAATTTTGACACCAAGAATGAAATTTTTACTGCAAATGCATATTAGTTTTGAATATCAGTTATTAATCTTCTTGAATACTACAAGTAGCCGACTTTACCAGCAGCTGTCTGAGGCAATTGAGTTCTTACTCTGTCTTTACTTTAAATAATACATTTGATGTGAATAAAACAGGGGACCCCTGTACTCCTCCCTGTACTATATGTACTATTACCCTGTAAACAGCATGACGCTGTGTGCTTCAGAGCATCTCTCCTCATTTGTGCGCTTGTGTCTAAAAATCCATTTCTGCCTCACTAACCTCTTGCTCTTCTCTCTGGTGAGAGTCCTTACCCTGGGGCTATTTTTCTCCCATCCTCTCTCTAAGAGAATAAGGAATTCCAGTGGCAAAAGCAATCAGTGGACTCTACTTCTAACCAGTCCCCAGCTGAATATGCTGTCAGATTAAAAGTGATTTCTCTTCTCTCTTAGAGCACTCTGCATCTTTTCTTTATACCCCCAACTCTTAATATGTAGTCTCATTTCTGCTGCCCACCTCTGCCCAGCTTTGTTCTATACTTTTCTGCAGTGGCTCACTCCTTCTCCCCTGATTTTTCATCTCCTTTCTTGTACCACATTTTTTTCTTTGTACCTGCTTTATGTTGCCTTAAGACCCATTTCTTCAGGGCCGGGCTGCTACTGTTAATTTTGGATAGCATGCCATCTAACTTTAGAAACTGCTCCGTATGCATTTTGAGTGTACAAAGTATCGTTTTTCACCTGAGTTTTCAGACTGGAGGTTTTTTTCCTTTGCTCTCATATGCAGGGTGGAGAATCATGGCTAAAAGCACAACGACGGAAAATAATACATTATCTTTTTATTAGAAGAGCTGCAAGGGAGACACTGATGTATGCAGAGGAGAGACAAAGGTTGCTCCTCTGTTATTGAAACATAAACACTGCAGTTAACATAGCAATCTAAAGGCAGTAAGGCAAGGCAAACAACTGAAAAAAAAAATGGTGTTAAAGGGGGCTCGCTATCCTCTGCAGCTGTCACCAGTCAACATTTTTCTTGTCTGAGTTTACTGGTGACTACTGCAGTCGGAACATCACCTAATGCAAATGAAGAGTCCATCCATTCTACTAATGAAAATAGTTCCTCAGCATATTAGTCTTGTTTTCATTTCTTTGACCTTTTGTCATTGTTAAAATTTTGACACTGTCTCACTTCTACAACTGTCATTAACTACCTGTCTGAAGCTCCTACTATCCATTCCTTGGAATGAACCTTGTTTCAAAGTCATTTAGATCTGTTCCTCTTGCCATCTTGATATCAATTCAGGTTGCTCAGAATTCCCATACATGCCACAGCAGGTGACTGTCTGTTAATTACTTTATTCTAACAAGCAGTTTACCTGTGTGGAAGCATCTAAATGTGCTGTGTTTCTCCACTCATTTATTCAGGTTTTTCCTTTAGTTTGTCACTCGGACATACACTGCCTGGCCAAAATAAAGTTGCCACCAAGAAAAGGTCACACTCTAATATTACGTTGGACCGCCTTTAGCTTTCATTACAGCAGCATTCACTGTGGCCTTGTTTCGATAAGCTTCTGCAATGTCACAAGATTTATTTCCATCCAGTGTTGCATTAATTCTTCACCAAGATCTTGTATTGATGATGGGAGTCTGACCACTGAGCAAAGCCTTCTCCAGCACATCCCAAAGATTCTCAATGGGGTTAAGGTCTGGACTCTGTGGTGGCCAATCCATGTGTGGCATGCTCTCTGAACCACTCTTTCACAATGTGAGCCCGATGAATCCTGGCATTGTCATCTTGGAATATGCCTGTGTCATTAAGGAAGAAAAAATCCATTGATGGAATAACCTGGTCATTCAGTATATTCAGGTAGTCAGCTGACCTCATTCTTTGGGCACATAACGTTGCTGAACCTAGACCTGACCAACTGCAGCAACCCCAGATCATAGCACTGCCCCCCACAGGCTTGTACAGAAGGCACTAGGCATGATGGGTGCATCACTTCATCTGCCTCTCTTCTTACCCTGATG
>OMNN01095212.1:0-29834 GCA_900302755.1 Chromis chromis | reverse complement strand
TTCAGAGTTTAATCAGATTAATATGTTCCAACTGGACCTGATAGTTCAACTGGTTCATGAACAGTTATGCTGAATGGGAAGTTTTTTGCTGGGCTTTGTTTTTCTGAAGCATTCAGCCACAGCTGCTGGACTTCTTCAGTGGATTTGATTAGTTTCAACAGAGATGGTCAATATTATGTGGAGAAAATCTGCTGAGGAAGGTCAGTAGATGTGGTTGAAAGCGCAGGAACAACAGGAAGTAGAGATTTGTGAGGTGTTTTTAAAGATTGATGTCTTCGGTAGGAATTCAGGGAGTTCTGAGAGAAGAAGTGACACTTTGTTGGTTTGAAGGTTTGTTTGTTGGCAGTTTGTTTTTATTCAAAACTAACTGTAGGGACAAAAGGGTGGATTTGAACCAGGAACCCTGTGATCACCTGATGAACATCTTAACCCACTGCTCCACAGAGACAGACATCCTTCTACCTTCTCATTGGATTCAGATCAGCTCCACAGACTCATTAAAACCTGATTCCAGTGTGACTCCAGCGTCTCAGTGTGAACATGTTGGAGTGTGAATGTGTTCAGACTGAAGCTCAGAAACCTTCATCTGCTTCTCCTCCAGTCTGATCTTTGTCTCTCTGCTTGTTGTTGCTGCTGATCAGTACTGAAGATGGTCCAGTGGATAAGGACGCAGACCTTCAACCGCTCAGACGTTGGATCGAATCCAGGTGAGTCGCTGTGTGTGTGAGGAATGAATGTGTAAAATGGGTCAAAACTAAAATAAACTCAAAATGCAACAAACAAATATCAAAAACCAAACCTAAACTTGCGTGCTTGCGTTACGTCGAATTTCCAACTTCATTTCACTTCCAATTTCACTTGATCGACCTTCGAAGGAACACGGAGACAACAAGGTAAGAAAGCTAGCTGGCTCAGGTAAACAGCTAGCTTTTACTGGCTGGCTGACACTGATGCATTCATACAAATATTGAAGAAGAAGAAGCTCTTTATTGTCATTTGATTTCCACAGAAAACAAACAAAATTAAAGCTGCAAGAAGCATTGGACGGGCCCTCGCACCCCCACGCATGTCGGGACGTGGCAGCACGTCGAGGTGTGGTGCATGTCGGGGTGTGGCAGAAATTTGCAGGTGTTGAGAAGCTCTTGAGTAAAACCAAAAATCCGCCAAAATTTTGTAATTAACCCAAAATGGCAGACTTCCTGTTGGGTGGAGGGTATGGCTCCAAGAGGCTTTTTTGTGCGTCTTGACGTGTTACATATGCCTACCAAATTTCAAAGTTGTAGGTTAAATATCCTGGGGATGCTAATATTTAAATTTACTGCAGGGGGCGCTATAGCACATGCAGTCCAGAGACACCTACATTTTTTTCCATTTAGCTGGTTGTGATGTGTGTGCCAATTTTGGTGAGTGTTTGAGCTTCCTAAGCTGTCAAAAAGTACTTCCTGTGTCATGGCCAAAATATGTTGCCATGCTTTGTATGAACACTTAAAAGCTTCACATTGTAGCATTGACAATGTCTCAAGACTCAGCAGAGCAATTTTAAGGATTATATCACCAAGTTTGGAGCAATTGTAACTGCAAATGGACTGCCTCAAACATACTGTTACCAATTGGTGGCGCTATGATTAAGACTACATTTTAAAATGTGGATGTGTTCAGACCTGGACTCTTGTCCAGCTAACGAAATCTGGGCCAGATTGGATCATGTACAGCTGAGATATGAACACGTCAGTAGTCATGGCGAGACATCGACATTCGCCACGCCGCCACAGACAAGCTGTTTGACGACAGGTCACAGTTTTCTCCATGAAGCATCATCAACGTCTTAAGGCTTCTGTCACCACATTTCAGGTGAATACAATCAACAGGTTAATAATAGCAAATATCAAAGTGTAAAACATGTCATTTCCTGTTACCAGCAGGTGGCGCTATGACTGTGAATGGATATTAGCATATGGATATGATCAGGGCAGGACTCTGATCAAACATGTAAAGTATGAGGTAGATTGGATCATGCTGAGGTTAGTGTCAAGGTCAAGGTCATTCTTATGTTTTTCCTGCATTTTCACTCAAAAACCATAGGCAAACATTAAAAACTTGCCAGGTTGCCGTTTTTGCCAATTTTTCAAATTGCCAAATACGTATTCGCCTTGCGAATACAGGTCTTGCCTAGTTCTTATTATACTTCTTCCGCAACTTCCTCTGTCCAAAAACTCCTCCTAGGCAAATAATGCCACACTAACGACACTTATGCCATGTTATAGGGGCAATGTCAAGGATGTGCAGTCGACCTTTTTTGGACCCAGAAGGTCAAAGTCAAGGTCAAGGTCGCGAAAAATGTAAAAAAATAATAATTTCCATTCCTCGAAAACTACTTATCGTACAAGTACGATGGTTACAGTTCTGAAAAGCTCATCTCAAGGAGATTATTTTACTTGCTTGGACCAAAGCTCTACGACCTACCAGTAAAACGTTTGTCAGGGATCAATGTTCATCACATCAAAAAAATACAAAAAAAATACATTTTTCCCTATAACTTGGGAATGAATTGACATACAGTGCTCACACTGGTACCATTCAACACCATTTAATTTTCCTTTCAATGTGTGACCTTGACCTTGACCTTTGCTCAAGGTCAAGGTCAATTTTCTGTTTTTCCTGCAAAAACACCTCATGTAAAGGCCTACAATTTGCCAGGTTGTCGATTTTGCCAATTTTTCAAATTGCCAAATACGTATTCGCCTCACGAATACAAGTCTTGCCTAGTTATATTATGTTATTAAGTTTCAAATCATACATTTGCTATTTATTTTATTGCGCTACTGTCGTGTCTTTTCAGCCAATCAATCATATACACTATATTGCCAAAAGTATTGGGACACCCCTCCAAATAATTGAATTCAGGTGTTCCCATCACTTCCATGGCCAAATGTGTATAAAATCCAGCACCTAGGCATGCAGACTGCTTCTACAAACATTTGTGAAAGAATGGGTCGCTCTCTGGAACTCAGTGAACTCAAGCGTGGTACCGTGATAGGTTGCCACCTGTGCAGTAAGTCCATTCATGAAATTTCCTCAATACTTAATATTCCACAGTCAACTGTTTGTGGTATTATAACAAAGTGGAAGCAATTGGGAACAACAGCAACTCAGCCACCAAGTGGTAGGCCACGTAAAATCACAGAGTGGGGTCAGCAGATGCTGAGGCACACAGTGCGCACAAATCGCCAACTTTCTACAGAGTCAATAGCTACAGACCTCCAAACTTTGTGTGGCCTTCAGATTAGCTCCAGAACAATGGTAGAGAGCTTCATGGAATGGGTTTCCATGGCCGAGCAGCTGCATCCAAGCCTTACATCAGCAAGTGCAATGCAAAGCGTTGGATGCAGTGGTGTAAAGCACACCGCCACTGGAACACACTCCTAAACCTTGTGGAAAGCCTTCCCAGAAGAGTTGAGGTTGTTATAGCTGCAAAGGGTGGGCCAACTCCATATTAAACCCTACGGATTAAGAATGGGATGTCATTAAAGTTCATGTGCGTGTAAAGGCAGACGTCCCAATACTTTTGGCAATATAGTGTATTAGATGAGGAGGGACTTCCTAGTAATCCTAGTCACTGTAGTTACCCTAGTAACTGGCAGAATGAAAGAGAATCTTCAAACATGCTGTAAAAGGGTTGTATTTGAACCCAAATGAGAACCCAGTTAAGCTGTATAGTAACATAATTTTGTTGACAAAGGGTTGCACCTTGAGCTCTTGGTCATGCTCCTCAAGCCCATTCTTAGCAGCTTTTGCAATGTAGTGGGGCACATTGTCATGCTGGAGAGGCTGCAGATGTTGGAGAATGCTGTTGCCATGGAGGGGTGTGCTTGGTCTTCAACAATGTTTACTCAGGAGGTACATGGCAAACAAAAATCCACATGAATGCCATCACCCAAAATTTCCCAGCAAAACATTGCATTGTAATGAGATGATCCGTGTTAAGCCCTTCACCTGTCAGTGGTTTTAATGCTGTGGCTTATCGGTGCATCCTTTTCTCCCCTACAGCTTCCAACTTTACCAGCTGATAAAGTTGTAAATCCAAATTCTCTTTCATTCTGATTTCAATATCACGTCAGTTAAAACTGTTCCCCGGGGCTCCCGTCAGCCCATACTTCAGTGTCTGATTGACATAACCCACCTCCAACCTTCTCCTTCCAGTGTTCATTAAAACTAACCCGGAGTATGACACATCCTGGGATCTAGTCCCATGAGTTCCTCACATGTAGTTGCTGATTAATTCTGATCAATGAATTAGTTATTCCAGTCTGTGGAGCTGGGACTTTGCGGTGGTTATCCAAAGCTCTGCACAGAAAATCTTGCTAAACTGTAGGATGAAAAGATGAGAACAAGCATTATGAGCTCTAAACATTAAAGCTGGATGTTTTCATAACCAGACGTCAAGATTTCTTTCCCTCACAACCTCATGTTTCAAATTCAGGTCCCTCAAGGTGAAATGTAGATGAAGGGAAAACCCTTTGAAGACCGATTCTCAGCCTTTGAATTAAGACACCTCTTACATTAGAAATATTGATCCTTGCTATTGAATAAATCAGTCAGAGTAACTCGGCCAGTGACAAGGGGACAAGGACACATTTACTAGGTATGGAGCAGTGGGCTAAGTTAGAAGCACTTCCTTTTTGAAATGCTAAACATATCTGTTTGGTTCCTAAATGCATCATCAACATTTAAAATTGCTCACAAAGTGTCTCACAGAGTGACTGAAAACAAAGAATTAAATTATTCCCCGTTATATTTTGAAAGGAGTTCAGGTAAATTACTCAGCTGTCACATTACAAGTAATGATTTTTCGCAGAAACCGATATGTTGCACTTTAGAAAATAACTCTACAATTACAAACTGGCAGACAGTAAGTGCCTTTTGGAGAATATAATGCAGAATGCAGGAGAGATCTGTAAAATTCTATTATGAGCCTTACTACCATCTTCTGCACAGCCATTCACTTTTTCTGTGGGCCAGGGTGACAACCATTATAGATGGGGGAACCAATTACTTCTTCTACACCATGCAATATTTATGAAACACTTAGCCAACGGTCTGGAGGTTAATATTTCATTCACAGATAAGACAGAAGCTTACACCCGGAATAGAACTTCAAAGAGAATTGCTTTAAGTACCTCATACTGTGAGCACCAGATTCTGGGTTGTTTCAATGTCACCAACTCCCCACACATGTTAATGGGATTGATTAATGAAGACCCTTTTCGGCACATGTTAAACGTGTCATGGGTGGAGTGTATCGCGTACTGTAAGTGTGCTTTAAAGACCTAAGCTAGTGAAAAGGACATTGATCAAGTTCTACTTCTTTCTATGGCCTTAGGCAAGAAGGAGGAGCACAGATTAGTTGCTCAATAAACAATCTGCCAGTGCCTGGGTCATTTTCAACTGCAATTAGACTTTGTTAGTGGAGGATTGATAAATGGCTTTTCTACTGCAGACAGATGTCAGCCTTCTTCATTGTACAGTAATTCTAATCCTTATCGTTTCTCTTCACTTGGTGTGTTTAATAATGATTCCAATCCACAATTATGAGCTATTAAAATATTTGCAGTCCAGTGTGACGGTCTAATGGCCTGCCTCTCCACATTATTATTTATGATGTTTGAATATGGCATCACTGTGGCACAGCACAACCAGTCAACTCATAATAAGTATAAGACTATTTTTTGCTATGAGACCTAAAAGTGTTGAACCCTGAGGTATTGATTAAAAATTCCCTTTTCCATAATTTCACCCCCAGCCTTCCACCTGCATCTTATGTAAGATGCTTACTGACAGAAAAAGTACACATTTTCATTTTTTATATGATCCCCAAATGACCCCCTACTTTTTGTTGCATGCTAGCAGCACTGCTTCAGGGATGGCAGAATGTTAGTCTGTCTGTCCAACACTTTGATCCGGACTGAAATATCTCAGCAACTATTTTTTTGTGTGTGCAAACACTGATGGAGGAGAAGACTGACCCCTGACTTGACAACAATCTCACTGGTTACTGTAAAATTTGGTTTCATGTCGCCTTGACTATGAATTTTAATAACTTTCGAACTAGAACCATCATTGTTTCAAAGGTTTTATCTAATACTTTGTTTTATGAGTAGCTAGCAGTTGAACAAGTATTTATTTTAGTCTCAGTTATATCGTGCTAATCAATAAATAGAACTATGCTATCATGCTAAACTGCAATAGGTGAATATTAAACTTGTTAAAGCATGTGATCTTTGTTATGATTACCATGATACTTTTAGCATGACTATAGACTAAAAGAGTGCATTCAAACACCCATACTAGTATGCCACAAAAATATTTAATGTCCCAATACACAGTATGTCAACTGCAGTATGCCAAAGTTACTTAGATGTCCTATTACATCCAGTTTCATTTTGCAGTATATGTAAGTCAGCATGCTTTTCTGGCCATTATCATCCCCAATCTGAGCAGCGGATGACACATCACATACGTCACAGTGTCTCACGTGAAAACAGATGACACCTCATTTTAGGCAACAGAATATGAAGGATATATGAGCAAGACAGTCAAAGCTTAAGGTGCAAACTTATGACATGGTAGTGTCTCCCAGTTGTATACATCTTCCATGCAACAGTATGCACTTACTACTGCAGTACTTTGCAGCTGCAGTACGTACTGAAAGTAAACTGAACAATATATGACTTGCAATGCAGTTTTAATCTAGTTAAATTTGTGTGCTTGTTCACAAGGACCAAGCAGAACGTACCATTTATATTCCACACAAGTAATTCTTCTATTAAACCCATAAGTCTTGAGCACCTGGATGCTGATTAAAGTTCCTTTTTAGAAATGATTTCACCTGCCGCAACCTAGCTGTCCTCTTCCATCTTATAAAATTCCTCCTTATTGGTATAAAAGCTACATTCTCTGGAGGAGTACCCATCTGTCCCGGTTTCATCACTGCTGTAAAACCATTGATGCCGTGTTCTCAAATTTTATGTAGCCCATACTTGATTCCCCTTCTTAATTTTCAATGAGTGTCATCCCAGCATGAGAATACGATGGCAAACAAGGGTTATGCTCCTCATAGGTAACCACCACCTTCTAGCATGCTAAAATTTAGGAGCATAATAAATATCTATCACTTTTTCTGAATTTCATCTTCACCTGGCACCACTAAAGCTTTTAATTTGGTGACTATGGGGAGAAATACATTGCTATCAGAGCAAGGTGAAATTTGCCCTCAACAAGATTTTTACATATGCATGTTTGACTAAATATTAATCAGTTCCTTTACGTAAGGTAAGAATGCATTACAGCATGTTCTCCTGGCATCCTCTACATAACCAAAAAGACCTCTAATGACAGTATCTGCAGTTAATCAGTCAACCAATCCAATCACATATTATATCCACACCTCACTAGCGAAGGACTGCTGGTTTGTTTTGATGTGCTGATCGTCACTCCGGGCTGTCATTAAAGCTTATTTTACACCTGGAGTGAAATCTGAAGCTCCTCTACGCTTATCATCCTCTGAATTCATGGTTATTCCGATTTTCAGTGCTCAGCTGAGGATAATAAGTTCAGAGGGAGCACACATGTGGTGGCAATGCCACTGTGATGGTTTAACTATTACTGCTGTGTCAAAGAGTGCCGCCCGCTGCACTCCACCAGTTCGCAGGGGGCTTTCTTTTAACGTATGAATATTTGCTACAATTAACACTCTGGCTCGCTGGTGGATAAAAATATCATGGAGCAGAAAACATTTTGATCCGCCTTTTGCAAGAGGGAATTACATGGTACTGTAGCGCTGTAATTTGGGTGGAGAGAAGGTCTCAGTCAAACAGGATGAGTCACTGCGGGATGGGGGGTAGGGGATTGCAATGATTAAACCGCGCAGACACAAAGTCATGTCAGGAGCACTGATGGATGCCACAGATGTTTCGCTCTGTCAAGTCACACCCAGCAGCGCGGTGACACACAAACTAGAGAATATGCTTGCAGAGGATCAAATTCATAGAAACTCTGCCAGGCATTACTCTGCTTGTTGTTTGTCCAAATTCACAAGTCATTATTATTAAATCACTCACAAGCTAAACGTCACAGCTGGGACCTGCAATAAATCAATAAACCAATGAATCAATAGAACGTTTATTCACAGCAGACTCAGCTGTGCAGACGGGGTCAGTTTCTAAATGGGTGTGATAGTACAGTCTCCTGTTATTATTATTTTTTTAACACATTTGAATGTTTGAGAGGAATAGTTCAGATTTTTACATCTTTGAGAGTAAAATTCTTGTTAGTGGGAAATACCTCAGCTTTGTTTATAGCATGTAAACACATTTTTAAAAAATAGAACACTACAGTGAAGTTGTAATATAAAGAAGACATAAAATGACCATCCAACCCAGTATATTTTGGATATTGATGTGACAAAAAGCCAGTGACTGAGAGGAAGGCTGCTCTTCAAGCAAGAAAAATATATTCTCAAGCTCAGTTCACTTTGCTGACACTGCAAAGCCTCTTACATTTTAAAAAAAAAAGGGACCCCACATCTCACTCCAGCCAAAAATGTCTTTGTTGTAATGCACAAGGAAAAGAATCAAGGTTCTTCGTCAGAAAAGGTAGAAATGTCAGCAGGAGAGCAAGTTAAATATGTCTAACATTTGGAATTGTTTGCTTGAAAAAAATAATAAAAATAAAAATCGGTGTCTCCCATATTTGCTGGCATGGCAGTGGCTTTGTTTACTCGGCCCGACTGTCATCTCCATCTGTGCACAGTGGAAAATCAATGGTCTGTCTTTTAATGCTCAGCAAGCAACTATATGACAAAAGAGTTCTGTTATTAGAGTTAACAAAGTCATCAGTAATTTTTTTACTTCATCATGGCTGACAGTGCAATACAAAATGCAGAAGCAAGTGCCGTAACAGCAATATTCCAGTGTTGTCTTTTTGGTTTCTGTGATATATAATACCCTCCATCCTAACCTCTGCTTTTTTCCACACAATTTTTGGACTCTTTCATTGTTCTGAAATGAGGCCTGGTGGGAACAGAGTACAACAAACACAAGAGATCGCTCTTTTTGGGGGCAAATTAACAGTAATTAAACACCATTAAATAAAAAACACTGTATTAAGAAGCATCCCAGCTAGCATTTATGATGGGAATGTTACAGTGGGAAAACAAACTGCCCAGTGGTTTGATAAGCCCATTAAAATGTGAAATCCATTTTGACCACCAGACCTACTTAACAAGCCTACAAGGGCCAGTATAATCCTGCTTGGATATAGGATGAAATGATTCACTGGATAATTTGCACCATCCTGAGGAAAATAAACAGAATTAAAGGGATATTTACAGAGTCATTTTTTCCATGTTGCTCTGCAGCTCAGTTTGTATGTACAGACTCTATGTCTCCTAGAAATACTTCCTTTGGTGCTACTTGTTCCTTTCTTTGGCGTAATCAACAGGTTATAGCAGCACTGTCCAGCCTCAACTATGGAATATTCTAAAATACACAGTTTGCAGAATTCTGTCAGAAAGACTTTATGGTCTTAAAGTTTTCCCTCAAGAGATTCATGCTTCCTACCCATCTTCACAGATGGGGAACTTTTCTGCCAATTTATTATTCATTGCATCTTGGGCCAAGGGAAAATTAATTCCTAACATGAAGATATTTGCAAAGGCATGAAAGCAATCTCATTTTCCTTAATCTCAATAGCAGGGGCAAAAAGAAAGCCAGCCTTACATCAAAGGGCCGTGTTTGTTTGCTGGGCCACTTTCAATCACTTTGATTAGGACCACATCAACCCCTCGTGCGATCTGTGTCATAATTTGTGTGATCTTGACATTTCTTTGCTTCACTGAAAGGTCCTTCTTCCAGAGCCGCAGACACAATTCCATTTAATACAGAATTTGCTGAAACAAAAATCTGCTTAAACTGTGGAATTATTCTGATTATTATGTGACCTGCTGATTGTAAATAGTCATTATTTATCATTTTTCAATATAACAATTTTTCTCCAAGGAATATATTAGCACTGTTTCCTGATATTAAAGATGGTCTTCGCTGCCAAGCAATGCCTCACAATTACAGCCCGTATTTATGCGGCCACTTAAAAACATCTCCCACGCAACCAGAAAATCAGGTTCCATGGAAGCACTGGGGAGCAGCAAGGTATCCTGAAGTGGAACAAAAGTAATTCTAAGCTCTGGTAATGAGCTCTAATGCTTATTACTAGAAAACACAATTGACCTGAGGGTAGTGGCAGAGGACAGGCTACCAAAATAAAAGCTGTTTTTCTGTACAGTGGCAATTTTCTGACATCTTACAGTTAGTCAAACACCATGATGATGGTGTTCTACCATTACAGCTGGTATTTGAGATAAATTGAAGGGTTGAAGTGGGAATTTGACTGAACCTGCAGATCAGAGCTCGACAAAATACCAGAAATACCAACATTACACTGGTAAGATGAATAAAATAATCAAATATTGTGTCTTTTCCCAATAATATCTTTCTTAATAACCGACTGGTACAAAGCAGATTTTAATACGAATCCATTAGATGAATATCTTTTTTCAGTGGCCTTTGGGTTGAAGGTACTGAGCATGAATCGCAACATTATCAGTTCAAGGCCAACCAGAGACCTTTGTTACATGTCATTTCCCATCTCTTGCTCCCTTCATTTCAACTGACAGCTCACAACAACAGACAAGAAGGTCAATATCAAACAATCCTGCAAAAAGGGCAACGTTTTTCTTACATCCAGTGACACTGTTTTCACATATCTTGTTAAGAATCTATGTATCAAGAGCTGTCATATTATGAACACATCCCTGTACTACCAAAATGACCACTATATGTCCCTGCCATCAGGTTGCCTCTTGCATACTGAGACCCTCTAAAAGAAACATGTATCCAGGATAAAAAATATTAAATAAAATATAATAATCCATAAATTTATGTTTAAGGTCAATCACTGAATGTATAAATTTAATAAACTTTAATGTTCCAAAAATGAAA
This sequence comes from Chromis chromis, assembly GCA_900302755.1. Lineage (NCBI taxonomy): Eukaryota > Metazoa > Chordata > Actinopteri > Pomacentridae > Chromis > Chromis chromis. Next base: position 18,780 of record OMNN01095212.1, on the reverse strand, counting down.
GTAGCACCATTTTGGTCCACGGAAGAGTGAAACACATCTAGAGTCATAAATCATAGCGAAAACTCATTCTTAATATAACTATTGATTTATATATAGTGCAGTAAATTCTCCACAAAATAGCTTCTGAAATTGCATTTTGCAATTTAACATGAATTTCAATCATCGTTTTCCCATCTAGTCACTAAAGCATATTCATCACTGATAGCGTGATAATGTTCCATCCACCGTTTCAATGGTGACAGAATAACTCCCCTCAAATATTTATTATACAACATTATTAAATTATGTTCAGCAGTTACGGCTTTGTTTTCTTTCCCCTGTTTTCACTCTCACTGCAATCTGAGATACCCAGTGGCATAAAATACCATTAAGTTTGGTCCCTTGCTGCCGGCTGTCTGTTTGTCTGATTCCATATATTTAACTCTTCTGTTTAAGCCAAGTCACACCCCTGTCTCTATCACTCGCTCACACTCACACACTCACACACACACACAGAGAGAGAGACTCTCCCCCTCTTTCACACACATAGGCACAGGGCTCCCTCATCCCATCTTTTAGAGAGAATGGGTAATTATATAAACAGCTTTCAGCGAGGCAGGGATTAGGTCCCCGAGAAAGTGATGCTGTCTAATGTTGGCACATTTCTATCACATAGTGAAAAACATGCCATTAAAAGAGCAGTGGAGCCAGGAAGACCAAGGAGGAGAGAATAAGTGGGGAGTCATATCATGTATGAGTAATTTGGTTACCAATATAATGGTGATGTTGCAGAATATTTGATCAATCATAATGGTCTCTCTGTGAAACTGACATTGCATTTAACAAATGCAGAGATGAGGGCATCCAGGCATGTTTTTTGAGCTTAGTTACAAGTGTCTGTAGAGATGTCTGATAAACTACACATGCACCTGCAGCTGGAATGTCCTACCAATCTAAGCTTCAATGCATTCAACTCTGCAGTCTGTCATGTTCAGAATGATGTCTGAAGCTTAATGTGAAAAATGGATCTGCAAAAAAATCTGCATAACCTGATTTGTGTGTAATATTTGCAGATAATTACTTCATAGCTGAAGGGGAAAAAATTACGGTAAGCTCAGACTTCCCATGTTCCCAGAGTAACCACCCACTGGTTTTATACCTCCTTTTTGTCAAAGAGAGGATCTGTTCCCCGCCGAACTACATTTCAGACATTAAGAAATCCCTGCACGGATTTCAGAAGTCAGACTCTACAGGTAATTGAAGCTGTGCCAGCAATCATTGAAAAGTACCCACAACCTTCTGAAGGGAAAAAAAATAAAGGAAAGAAGAAAAGACAGAGAAGGGGGGTAGAGGGAGGCAGGGAGGGAGGGCAAGAAATGGAAAGAGATGTCTTCATGAAGGACCTAGATACCTGCGGAGATAGTTTTCCACTCTGTGGGCCTTATGGCAGGGGGTATTTCCTGAGATTGTACAAGGAAAACAAAATGTCAACCTCTGTCCCATTCCAACCCGAGTACAATATCTGGTGTCAAATGAAATGGTCCCTGGACAACAATAGGCATGTCATCTGCAAATTGTATTGTAGGGTGCAGTGGCAAAACCAGCTAAGCAAATTTAGGTCTTTAAGGCAGGGCTAATAGAATATACAGGACTTATTAAAAGTTTAGTTGGAAACACTTTGCTGTGGCCCTAAAGAAGTTTTCAAATAGATCTTCAATTCTAGAGGTAATTTAGCATCACAGGCCATTACAAGCACTTCTTTACTTCACCAGCAAGTATCCATACTATTTGTAATGCATTGTTAATACTGTGACATATGTTCCTAGCAAGAAACCAAGGTATTGTGTCACTACATAATAATAAATTAAAGGTTCAGTCTTTTCAGATTAAACATTTTTAATATTTTACTCACATAAGATTAAAAATCAACCTATAAATACATTGATTGACAGATTACCTCCCTAGAACTCCGTGGACAACTTCCCCACCATACTGAGAGCACAAATGCTTATATTAGCAAGAAGAAAGCAAAAATATACGTCAGATCTACAGGTAGGGTGTAATAGTAACTCCATGTATTATTAGAATGACCTGCTTGGCTCATTTCAGCAACAATAACTTTACTGAATTGTGAAGAGAATGTCAGCTCAACAACAAAAACCCATGTTTAAAATATCTCAAAAAATAAACCTATATAAAGTTGACTAAAGTGCACCTCTGGGTACCTAACAAAGGTGCTTGTGTACAGACGTTTGCTAATTTAATGCTAACTTAAAGCTTTGCAACCTGTAAATCTTAGACAGTCATTAACTAAACACACCGCATTGCACATTATGACTCACTTTAGTCAAATGACAACCTGAGCTGCAAGTGAATATTCAGTGGAAAGTGAAATGAAGCCACAAGCTGCAGAGTGGCATTTGGCTGGCTGCAGTGACATCCCGGAGTCTTGTCACTACAAGGTTGCCATGGATGCAGCTGAGAATCCGGGCAAGAAAGTGAACGTGCCCCCTTTCGAGAAATGTCAAACTATTCCTTTAAGCGTGGCATTAAAACTTAATTCTCCCCAGCAGTTGAGGAGCTATGTTAAATTCCAATATTGCGATCCTCTGCCTTCTACTTCATGAAATCCCTCCTTGTTTCTGTTAGGAGCAGAATGACTTTGCCTTTGGTCATATTTTGTCTCAGTTTTGCAGATGTTATTCTTCCGCCTTGAATAAATCCTTTAATGGCGCACAGAAGCCCTTGCTATCGGCTACTGTCTCTGCCAAATTATAGGCTATTACACTGCAGTAGGTGCTCTGAAGAATGGACGCCGGATACTATGGACCGAAAGTTGTCAAACATAGCAACCGTAACTAAGGTCTTTTGACAGCAGACTGATGCATCTCCATGTGCTCCATATGGGGAGTATTCTAATCACCATTTTCATTTCAATTACTGGAGATCCCATAAAGATGTGTAGCTTTAAGATCAATGTCAAATGTGGCTGTTTAGATCAAGCCTGTAAAACACGCAGACAGCGATAAAAACTGCAGCTCCCCCATCAAAATGCTAAATCACCCGCCGTAATAAGATATTTATGACAGTTTGATGGCTGCTTCTTAAAGTCAGAGTTACGTCACGGCGAGCCACAGCAGTAACTGCAGATAGAATCTTTCATTAAACACAATGCCAGTCCCCTCTCTGCTGCTCATGAAAGGCCATGTCAACGGCTAATCCACTATTATAGACATCATTTGAGGCCTGATAACTTGTCACAAGCAATTCCCCACTTGTGTGTAGGAGGGACCCTAAAGGACAATCTGATAGTCACCCAATCAGAGGTCCAAGAAGCACAAAGGTTGTCCGGGGGTGTGCGGAAGACATTTAGTGGAAAAACAAAGCACGGAAGCAGGCAAATCTAATTCCTATTCTCTTCCCTTAGCAATTCTTCAATTAAATTGTCAACTATCATCTCAGCTGCACAGGCAGACAACTGGAGAGAGAGAGGGAGGAGGAGAATTAAGGACAGATTTACAGCCGTGGATCTCAGCCATCCAATGTTATTTTACCCCAGAGCCAACCTTGGTGATATCAAAGAAAAGCATGATGAAACGCCTCCAAATGACACACAATGAATCAAACCAGAGATAAGTGTAAATGGAATTACTCAAAGACGCATACACTTTAACTGGTGTTCTGCAACAAGCAGTTTACAGTCTCATTTTCTTGCTGGTTATGAACACATCCAACCGTCTCTGTTATTTGTGAAATGAAGCTACTCTAATTTACAAAATAAAGACAATCATGATCCATCATTTCGTTTCAACAGTATGTGGTGTTTTTTTCTTTCTAAATTAATAAAAGTAGTTTATTACTAAGAACGGTGTGGGGCTTTAAATTTCATACAAGCTCCTCTGGTCAGGTCCAGTCTAAATTTTGATTCTGAATCGTCCCACATTGATCAAATTTATTCATATTGACGTAACTTCAGGGAGCCAGACTTTTACTATTATTTCAGTGTAGGTGTCTACTTTAATACATAAATATGAGCGTACTATTTCTCCTTGACAGGTACCAACTAAGTGCCTAAAACTAAGAGCAGCAAAACAGATTACTCTCTAAAACCATTAAAGATGAATGGAAGCATTCTGTTTCAAAGCAGCAAATGGAAAATAACTGGATGACATAAAGAAAGCAGCATCACTACAAGGTTCTCAGACAACTCGGCTATAAAATGACTCCTCACCACTGTCAACCTGTCATCACCGTCACTATATATCTATGTGTAATACTGAATGCTATTTGCTTTGATTATAAACACACTATATGGATGTTATTTTGCATAATATACACATCAGCACTCAGTGTGCATTTGGCAAAACAAATCCATATTTACTTAAACAGTGCCAGTCATTTCACACTGCAGGAGCTGTGAAGTGAAACTATAGCGCAAATTTGTCCAAGCTTCAGCACTGAAAGGCATCCGCCCTGCCCAAGTGTCCGTGAGCAAGATTCAGAATCTCAACAAGCACCAGGGAGGCAGTTCTGCAGACAGGCCTGACCTCTGACATCCCTGTGGGAGGAAGGAACAGAAAAGAAACATTTTTTGGGTTCAGTTGAGTACCAAAAACAGCCTAGGGGAATGCTCTGAACCATCAGAATACCAAATATCTCACGGAGCAAGGAAGTAGCCTGAATAGCCTTTGCAATCTGCTGGAGTTGTAGCTATCAGTCTGAGAGTTATGGATGAGATGGGACAGGTGAAACTCAATTGACTTCACTTACACAAGAGCAGCTGCTTTGTGCAGGTGTTCTCTGTGCTTATGGCAACTCAGATCATTCTTTCGTCTCAACTAAATCCCCAAGCACAGTATACACACACACAAGCACAACATTAATCAGGATGTATAATGTGAATTTGTAAATATATGAGGAAAAAAAATGTGCTATTAGATTAGATCACACCATTTCATCTTATTCCAACTCGAGCTGCACAATTATTGGCCAGCAGGCACAGCTCAATCTGCACGTCGCTCTAACTTACACATGACCTAAATGGAGAATTAATTAAAACCTTAATTAAGTCTACATACTGGGCATTATGAACAGGCAGCCTAGAATACTACAGTGTTGGGTGGTTGGGCCCAGAAGTAGAGCATCAGCATTTGTGCAACTCCACAAAAACAAAACAAATGACGTGTCACAAGGAATGAAGCAGGCTTTCGTTTAAAAGGGCTGCGCGAATAATCCAGCTGACTTAGCATTTGTAACTAAAAAAAAAAAAGGGGGAGAATGAGAGATGAGAGAGGAAAAGGAAGAGAGAGAGAGAAAGAAAGAAGGAGGCACGGAGGCAAACACAAAAAAAAAACAAGAATGGCATAGGCAGAACACTAGAATATTAATGTGTGCAGGCATTGTCCCCTTGGAAAGCCTGTGACTCACACAAGACGCATAGATTTCGAGTTTAGGACCAGACCCGAAAGACGATGAAAAGGAGCGTCGAGAGTTTTTTTCTTTTCTTTTCTTCCAGGGAATTGTGAGGGAAGGATGCTTTTTTTTATTGGGATTAATCTGTTCTGACAGAAGTGGAACTGTTTGTATGGCTGCTGTTGAGTCATGGCTTCCAAACTGTAATAAAACTTGTGTTACACAGTACATAGTTTATTACTAACTGAAGATAAAGAAGCAGGAGTTACTACTTTATGTGTATTAATAAAGGGTCACTGGTCCTTTGTTGGGAAGTTACATCACGGCTGTGGAGCTACATGGCTGGTGTGCAATTCCTCATGTGTTACTAATTACTGTACTCAATAGAAGGTTTATACAGCTTGATTGTGTACAAAAATCCACCTGATATTCCAATGGCACTATCTGAATTGTGAACAAGGTCCTACACCTATCAGTTGTGTGAATACCATGGGAACGTCACCCTGTGTCAAGTATAAAAAGATAAAATAATTTCAGCACATTTCTTCTTCTCTGCAGTTCAAACTCCACTGATTTTTATGCGCAGCTTCCTTTTTTCGGTCGAAGCATCCCCATGGTTCTGTATGCAAAGCATCAGAAACCCCAGCCGGCTAGCATGCGACCAGCGGGAGCCACTAAAAATCGGCCAACGCTCGTCCTTGTGGAGCCCGACGAGCCGTGATCCAAATCCAAACTGACACCTCATAAACAGGTTGTCAAAAGGCCTTACCTTGATTTCGTCTGTCATTTCGTCTGTCTCTCAGTCTCCTCTAGACCTCAGTCAATAAATTAATTACATCCACTCAGCAAAGTTGGTTATTTGGTTGATTGTTGGTCCTGCACGCCGCCTCCCTCTCGCTGCTACTTTCTGTTCTCCAGACGTCTGCTTTTACAAACCGGGACATATTGTGCCGGATTTTAAATTATCTAGAAAAAACCAAAGGGTTTCTTCAGCCGAGCTAATGTGATGAATAAGAAGAGATGCATGGCATTCCTTGCAACATATAATTAATAGACTCCCAAACTCAAAGAGAGGTGAAGTCAATAAGGACAGATGGTTATACACCTGTCAGTAGCAACCACAGCCGAATGAATCTTTTCTTTGTTATAATTTGTTGATTCAGAGGTAGGGGTTGAATGGGTAATAGCTATTTTCCTTCAGCTCTTTGCTTAACTAAGTACATTTCAATTGCCTATTAAAATGCAAATTGTTCCATTAATAGAGCACAGGGGTGTGCTAACTGCTGAACACAGCTATTGTGTTTGCATAGGTAAATAAAGAAACACCAGTTAGCGATCATAGCACACAGATTACCATGCCTAAATTGTTCTGTTACACTGTTAAATGATTGTTTATTTCTCTTTTGATTTTGACTGACTTCCCAAATGTGAAAACAAAGTGTTGAGATTGTGCATTTGCATGTACATGTTAAATGACTTATGCTCCATGCTAACGATCATGAAGGGTTTGTGAACGATTTCCATGTATCAGCCGTAGTCACAGATGTAAACATTTAGCTGATGATAACCTCACTGATGAGAACATTGCAAAGGCTAATATATGGATACAGTACAGCAGTGTGCAAAAGATTTAGGGACTTTATATGTTGTTTAGATGTTTTGATTCTTCTAATTCAAGCATTTCCATTATTCTGCAGCAAGAAAACAATCCCTATCTTACAGCTAGAGTCATAAAGAACTACCATCAGCAACAAGAAGGACAAGGAGTCCTGCACCAGACGGTCTGCTAAAAATGAAAAACACACAGCACATGACAGCCATTAATAATTTAACTGCCTATCTATAATACAGGTTTTTAATGACTCAAGGATAATAAACACAAGAAAGGAGAACTGTGTGCAGAATGAAAGACTTACCAAGTACTGCTGCACACACTTGGCAATGCATTTGTTGATTTTAAAAACTCAAACAAAAGTCCAGTGCAGGAAAGAAAACCACAACCATAACATTATCCATCATCACATGGTAGAAATCATTTACCACACTTAATGTTATAAAGTCCTTAAGGAAGTTGAGGGAATTGTGTGATGAATTGGTTTTAATTTTCTCCGAGTAAAAATAATGTCCATTTATATCTGGCTACAAGTTTCTAAAGCACTCCCCGAACACCTCATTAGGGACCCCGGAGAAATCCATGCTCTCAGTTTTCCAATCCGCACTCACTCCTAAGCACAGAAACACTTAGAGACGACATGGAAGAATTTGCAAAATGCACATCAAATCTCGCAGAAAAAAAAAAAAAGCTCTCTGCAGAATGAGGTGAGCATTTATGATGTTTACCTGTAGACATAAGACACATTTCATGGCACTAATTCCTTGATGAAGAGTGTTACAAGCCTTTCCCAAAGAGGATACATTAACTCACCAAACACTGGTGTAACTAATAACATTAATAACAGCTTCATTTCACTTTAGTTTCCCAGCATCAGGCCCTGGTATTGTGCATGTCTGACTCACTGGTGCGGCTTACTGGCACACCTGAAATTATACTGAGCCAGTGTTAATATCATTAGTCACACCTGTGCTGCTCCTGCTTTGGGAAATAAAAATATCTAGTGAGAAAAAAGACATGTTTTCACTGACTTAAAACCAAATACATTATTAATAGATGATAAGATCAGAACATTTACTGGAAACCTGCAGATTTGTAGACTGAAGTTTTTAGATTTAGAGACCGAGTCAAGTAAGTCGGTACACACTTTCTTGCTTGTGGATTTGTGCATTGCTGAATGCAGAAACCAATCTGGCTTGCTTGATAAACAGTTTTATTAATTCATGTATTTAAAGGTTAGGTTTGGATTTGCTGTGCATTTGTTTGACTCTCACCAACATGTTTTTAAAAATGGCTTTAAAAAAGTCAGAAATTGGCAAAACTATGTAAGTCAGCCTTCCAAACCCGCCTGATGACTTTTTGACTTGTCCCTCTCATTAGACAGACACCTCCAGTTTACCAACGTGACTGTCATACCAAGAATTTTACAATGTGCACTACTTTGCAATTCCCCATCTTTTTTTAAAAGACTTTCTCAGTGAGTGGGCCACAGACAGCCATGAAAAGTCACACTAATCTGCTGTGTGCATTATGAACCCATTGACTACAATGATTGCTCGAGATGCGCAGTCTCTCTATGAGCCATCCAGACTCACTATAGACGTGCTGCGGTTGGGGAAAATAAAGTAAATCAATAAAAGCACAATGCTGTTTTCTACCTGTATATAAACCACGGGGACTCCTTACACAATTTTTGTGCAATACATTTCAAATGTTACTCAGCCTGAACCTGTCAGCACCTCAGGAGCTGCACTGCTGACAGGACAGTGGACAGTGGAGGTGAGGATTAAACAGGAGGACGCTTCAGTTGCAGCCACATATTGCGTCTGATGTGAATTCCCAGTTTGTCATAAACAATGCTCTCTGTGCACATTCTGAATCCCAACAGGAAGAACTGTATTGATTTTATTCTTAAGGCCACCAACAGGCCAAACTGTGGCTACCATTCCATACTATATGTATCCAACTGACAGCTAAACTTACTTTCTGAGGTGATCATCAGGACTTGGCCAAGGCTCACACTCTACTGTGTAACTCTTTGAAAATGATAAGTGTAACACATTCAGTGCTTTTATAAACTACTGGTTGATGAGAGCTGTGTTCACAGTTCCAGCTAACCAGGACAAAACCACAGGCTGTGAATGATTTCGAATGTCCTTGGAGACCATTAACCAGCATTTGTGATGAGATGTGAACCTACAAGTGTTGGAATCAGCGACAGCAGGGTGCAATGCTGCCACAGTGGCTACCGGCAGTTCACATCTTACCTGCTGTTAGATGTTGTCCAGACACTACAATCTCATGTTATGTTAGTGGTGTAGCTATAGAAACAGAAAGGCATTGGAAACTGTATAGGGAATGTGTTTCAATATATATTTTTGCAAGGTATAATGTCAGTATTACAGTGTCAATACTGAACAATATTAGTGCACATTGCAGTTTTTCTTTGTTTATTGTCTCAGATTTACATTTACATGTCTTTTCTTCTCCAGTGAAGATACAAATAAGTCAACAGGACCCCTAAGTTTTTAGATATTGTCTGTCTGTCTGCCTGCAAAATACGCCCATTTTTACCTAACCACATTGCCCACTCCACCTAGTTTCTATAGCACAGCCGTGCAACTCATGATGGGTCTTTACTGCCAACAAATGTGGATGCAATCAATCCAAGAAGTTGTGGTGGGATAACTCCAGATTTTAAGAATGTGATTTTGAAATGCACCTCAGGGAATACCTGTGTAAGAAGCCGACATCTGTCTTGGAAAGGTACGCTCAAATACTGAACCATGGCTTTACACTCACCTGAGCAGAATTAGAAACAGACAGGTGGAAGCCATTGGGACTGTTGAGGAGGTGGAGAGGAGCCCTCCATCACCTGAGTGCAGGGCTGAAGAGGGGGGGACAGAGTGATGGAAGCGAAATGCAAGGAATGCCAAGCATGCCTTTTACATTCTTCCACCATCTCACTCACTGTGTTATCAAAGCTTTGAATACTATTATAACGCATGACTTGTAAGAACGCTGTGAAGCTGACATCTTCCATTCAAGGGAAAATGATGGAGACATTATAAAGCCATTAGATACTCTACAGGTTAAATTCGAGCCACCAAGTCATCAGAAGCGACATGCAGCATAATATCACTGAGATCATAGAAATAGCTGACTGAGAGGTGCACTTGTTATTTTTTTCTTTTTAATTGACTAATTCTAGTTGACTTCTTTGCAATTACCTTGAGTGTTTGCTGTAGCCGCTCTGAAGTGTGAGATTGGCAGGGGTTGTCCTTTGGAGATGGTCTGATTGCTTCCGTTATGTCGAACACCTTTACCAAGTATGAATAAATGTCATTAGAAAAAGGACATGCAAATGATTATTCCTCAAGGAGAAGGTAAATTTCATTGTCAAACACAATTATTCCAATTTTAGACGCTGAAAGTGCCTTTTATGTGATGTGTTCAATCCAATTTTCAACTCAGAATGACAGCATTTTAATTAAGTCAATAGGTGATAACTAGCGGCAGCAACACCCTCCTGTACTTCATGCCGCAGGGGAAGTCAGAAGGTCTGCTGCGTCTGTTATAAGCACCATTACTCAGGCATTTGCTTTCAGGTCTAAGTGTTGGGTGGCAGTTTAGCACATCCTTTGGGATGCCTTTGTTTGGATAACGGCGTGTCATAAATGTCAGCCACAGGATTAGTTAGCTGTGACATGCAGAATAAATTATCTCAGTGCATCAGTGTCTGTACGACTGTGTTGCCCTGGCTGCTAGGCATGATAACACTGTGATTTGGTTAACAGTCAAACAGGCCACCAATAACATTTTTACTGTGACATAAATGTCATCATTTTTGGACTATCATCATGGATTTGAATGTCATACTTGTACCCACAGAACAAAGAAGCATCTTTTTGTCATATTTCACTGGTGTTTTATTCTGTCATTGCAGTTGTCATGACTTTGTTAATCGTTTTGTTCCAAATGACTTTATATCATTGTTTTCTGCTTCTGTTTTAGTTAGCGTTTATTTTAAATACCAATGTACTGGGGTTCTAAGGAACTCTATCCATCCCGTTTTAATAGATGGAACTATTAACTGCATTCATGGGTCCAAATTTAAAGTATCACACACTATCACTAGGAACAGGGGCACTCTGACAGACACTGATTTCCTCATGTGCTCTATTGACAGCCCTAAAAGATGATGCTCAAAGTCAAGAGCACAATTCTAAATTTCATGATAACATATTTCTGACAATCAAGTTGAATGTTTATCTACTATTATACAAGATAAAACATGGATATGATTGACATGCAGTCAGAACATGATGGGACACGGATGAGAAGGATGAGAAGGAGAACGAATTGATGAGGTTTGCTCTGTTTCTCAGAGATCCTAGACATTTGGCTGTAATAAATCTAGAATACATCTCTAAAAGATAGTCTAAGATTATATCGGTGTTGGTTTTTCTGGCAACAAAGGCAAACAGATCAAGACCGGCCAGATTGGGTGGTGGGGAAACTTAGAGACATACCAGAATCAAAGGATGGTCAAAAAAAGATAAAAGCTTTAAAGAACTATTGTGGATTGTACTTGGGATAAAAGCTGGAATTTGTGACAAGCATCTCTTTTTGCTGCACACAATATGCATAATAATAATAATTGTAACTGACTGATAATGTTTAGTAAAGAAGTTAGTTAACATGTCACTATAATGGTTGTTTCCTATAGCAATTTATTGTTGGGGTCTCCAAGGAACACAACCAGTGGCCCTAATGTGTTAAATATGCTGGTAGGATGAGGGTTAACTGAGTATTGGTAGAGATGTAAACTACATATTACTCATGTTTTTTCCAATATTACATACTGCAGCAAACCATATTCCAGGAGCCATAAGGCCAACATACAATGTGTGGGGAGCCATAAGGCCAACACACAATGCGTGGTAACATGAGTGTTCTATCTGTTGATATGTAAACCCACACACTTGCAATATCAACATGTCAGGATACATCAGCATTCAAGAATGGACATCTTTGGCAGTTACTACTGTCAAATAGGATCAATTCATTGTTAATTCCACAAGCAGTTACGCTAGAGTTTGGTATTCATTTATAAAACAGCGTGTGACTACTTTCAGCCCACAGAATATTCAGCATCTCTCGAAACTGAATTTCAGCAGAAATGCTGGTATATTAAATATGAGGTCTGAGTAATAACCAAGGTTACCAGTGCTATCTGAGGAATTTGGGGACGGAAAACAGAAACCCTGCATGAACCTTTAACTCTCTGTATGCGTGTTGTGCAGTGTCTAGTTCACCTGCATGGGCTATGAAATATGGCAGGAGAGACGGGCCCTGCCATGACCCGTGAATCATTCTCTCTCTCTCCCTATTGCTCTCGCTCGATCTCCCCTCTCTCTGAGGTGAATTATTCAATAACAACAACAACAACAACAGGAGGAGGAGGGGTGGAAAGGTACATTAGAGAAGTTTCCTAAAATGAGCGCTGAGGACTGGACTGTAGATCACACGGCCTCCTATCCCCTTACAGATCTTTATGGACCAACCTGCTGCAGTAGAGTAGCCAACGCCCACATCCTGCTGGTGTGAATTACGACAGCACAAGCGGATCAACCGCCCACATGGGACAATGCTAACTGCTGATTTGATGAAACTTATACACACACACACACACACACACTGATTAGCAGCCCATATCTTTGGTAGGATTAAGTGAGCAGAGCCGTGGCATCACCTGTGTAGGTGTGGGAGTGATTTACTCAGATCCGTGCGTGTGTGGGGGGGTGGTTGATGTCTGTATTGTGGACGTAATGATGAGTACATGCCTGTGTGTGGGAAAATTAATGATTCTTTTTTTTTCCTCTACAGTCACTAATAGACTATTCTTTTTAGCTGAAATCCTGAATTTACCAATCATTCATATCAGTAAAGCTGCCAATAATAATCTTTTAAATAAGTTTCTGTTCGTAGAAAAATTTGACACTAAAGTAGATAACTAGTGCAGTGTTGCTTGAAGCCCATTAATCGAAGTGTCCCCCAGGTGATTACATTGAAGAATAACAGAGTCTTTTAGAGGGCACCAAAGTCAAAAGTTTAGAAGTCATACACATTATGAAGGTTTGACAGCTTCTCTCTTTTTAAGCTCCTTTTTTTAGGGGGTGCCACTCCAATCTGCCTCCTGACATGTAAAATTTTGTACCTGACAACAGTCAAACCTGAGCAAAACTTATTTTGTATGCTACGACGAGCAGAGTGGAACAGACTCTGCCAAGGGAGGAAGATATATATTGAAACATGGGGTCGGTAAAGGTCAGAGAGTCTTTGAAAAGCAGGGACATAAAAACCAATCTAGATAGATAAGGTAATTTGTGAATCACAAAGACCGTAGACTGTTCAATAAAAGTAACAGAAAAAAACGGCCATTTTGAAGATACTAAAAATGTCAAAAGTGATGTCTTATTAAGTGATAATTATCTTAGACAAAAATACAACTTTCAGGGCTTACAGATTTTTGTCTTGTCTCGACTTGTGTTTATCCAGCCCCAAACATCACTAAGAACTCTCCAAGCAATCCAATTATTGGAATAAGATTATCTGGGCGTGGCTGCTCCGCCAGGGTTTTATTGCCTTCCAGCCAGTCAGCTCCAAATATTGGCCACCCAACCCTCAATCTCTCCTCCCAGTCCCTCATTTAAGACCCCTTTCAGCAGACCCCTCACCTTTGATAATAGCCAAATTCATCAGCAGGGACCGGCGAGGTCTTAAGGGCAAGGCAGATTGGATGGAGCTATCCTCTCCTGCCGTTTTTCTCCTCATCTCTGGTGGAAACCAGCAGCTATCTGTCTCCTCACAGTCACTGGCTGGCATTCCAGCAGACAGCTGCTGTGAGAGAAAAAAAATCCACCTAAGACTTCTTAAAGGTCAAACCCCTACAGCTCTTATGACTTTGTACGGCTTTATATTTAAACCCATAATGCTTCCTCTATGCTTGTTAATGTATAAAGAACTATAGTTCAGTTCACTTGCCGAGCAAAACTACTTTGATTAAGCAGCTTGAACTCAGACTTACCATTTAACATGTTCTGTTACATGTCTGTTTTTTTTTTCTGAAAGCAGTCATGTGATGGTTAGAAATACACATTAAATTTTCATGTTTTTGATCATAGACTTTCTTCAGGCACATCTGTTTGCCTGTGCTTCTATCAGACCACAGAATACAGTCATATCTTTGCATTGCATGTAAGCAGCACGTTGAGTCATAGTTATAATGACAAAGCATGGTTGAAGCATGATCCATGTTGCAGTCAGCATCTCTAAATGAAAGACTCTCTGTATGTGTGTGTGTTTGTGCAGTGCCGAGTGTGAACTCGTTGAGATGAGTGGTTCTCGAGGAACATTATCCAACTGTCATTGACTACATTAGGGCTGAGGCAACTCAATGACATAATGACATCATCGCTTTGAGGCATCGCAAAGACGGCTATGCCGAGTCAAAGCATGGATACCCCCAGAGTTTCCTCATCCGACTAATAAAAGTCAAGCTTACACTGTTGTTGCACCAGTGTGAAGGGCCAAAATATACTTCCTGTCCCTTCCTGACCCTGTGGTATTTTGGGGGGTACAAAGTAAATCCATTCAGTAAATTGTGAATGGATTCTCTGTTTTCTTTATGTACAGTTATGTAACATAGCAACAGCATCATATTGTCAATAGCTTCGATATGATTAACCAATTATATTGCCCAGAAAAAGTGAATACCCCCGATTGTGAAATAGCTGAAAATAAGCTGTTATTTAATTGTCTCCTGCGATTTGATAATCTTCTATGTTGAAGTAGAATGTTATTTTTTTAAACTTATGTTATAAAACAGATATTAAAATCCAGATGATGTAAAAAAACACCAGGCAGTATAATCTGGACTAGAGGTGTGTAGTCTGGAATAGGCCACAATTTACACTGGAGTAGAAACCAGCCTATGCTATTTAACAGGGTATATTTTGGCCTAGGTAGGACTATACATGGTATAGTTTGGTGGATCAGCCAGGCTGCTGCTACACCTGTACCAACCTCCATCATGTAAGTTTGCCATTTTGTCTCACTACGCCCAAACTGCACAATCGTATTATCATCCAATGTGCAGTTGTTTTGGATGCTATCGTAACTGTCCCATTGTCTATGTTACCACCACTGTGTTCCAAACAAGCAAGTTTTGAACGGGCATGCTTGATGTGTTACATGGTCGACATAAGAACATAGCGGGTGTCTGTTGTAAACACCGTTAGATTTGTTGTTGTTGTTATCTGCCCAGTAAAGTTTGTCTGAATTTCCAGACCCCCGATTGATAAGGCTTTGCGAAATGATATACCATCCGCACATGTGGTCTGAAACTTTGCGGGGTGTAATGAGGACCGGGCTGTTTGATTACCATGACGGACTTTTAATCTTGTAGTCGTATTCCTTTGTGACTTTGAAGAAGTAGGTGCATGTCTTTTCCACATGTGCAAGTGGCATTAAATAATAAATGTGTATGTTTTGGTCTCACACCTGAAAGTCACACCGCGTTACATTAATTTGAAAATTCACTTTGATATTGACATTGTCAGAGGCATAGCCGGCATCATTAGCATTCTTCTTTGTGTTTGTTTGCAGGGTAGCACAGCACGGAATCAGTCAATTTTGGACTATATGAGCCTCCAGCGATCAGTAGGGGGGCATGAGCATAAACTGCGCACTTGTGGGTGTTTCTCAGCAAACTGGCTGTTTGTTTTTCACAGTTGTTTGACCATTAGTCAGATTATATTATTTTCTGCTTTTGGCAACACAAAGTATGACAAACATTAGCTCAAACAAGAATAAAAAACATACTGGATGCTAATTAATTCTTTCAAAAATTTTGTTTTCTGTTTCGTTTTTTATTTCCTCTGGCACATTTCTTTAATTAGAAACTTCATTTGGCTAAACAGAAATAAGTGTAATTTGTTCTCATTTTGCTGGACATAATATACTAAATTAAGATGATTTTGTGTGTCAACTAACATGCCATAAAATGTTATTTAAAAAACAAACAAACAATGCTTTATTTAGATTTCTTAACAATCCTTCTGCAAAAATCGTATATGTGCCCTTCAGTATTTTGTATCACTCAAAACCTTTTTGCAATATGTGTTCATCAACAATGGTTTTTATTGTCCACAGGCATTTATAGCTTTTATGGCGCCAGTTATAATATTCACCATTTCAAACATTTACTGTCCTGTTTTGATGTTCAGTGAGCAAAAAGCAAACATAAAAGGGGTAGATTTTAATGTTTTGCCAAAAGAAATAAAAGGTTGCCGTCTGTAATATGCACTTGAAGTCATTTATTAATGCCTTTGCTCGTTTAGATTTGAAATGTGTTTTGTGACTAGGAAGGCATATATATATTGCTATCGTTGACCATCTCCGGCTGCAGCCTTCAAGTGTACTCACTATCAACTCTCATTTCTAAAGTTATCGCAGCTTTTTCTTGAGGCGGTGACAATGACCCCGACGCAGACCTCATCTTGCAGTCCTGTCCATGACATTTAAACCGGCCCCCAGGGAAGGAGCAAATAAACAAAGAAGACAAGAAGGGGAAGAGTTGTAAGAAGTGGACCCTCGTTTGAAAAGGGTTCAAAAGTTCTGCAGGGACCAGATGGAAAGCTCCATGGTCAGTCGCTCCTGATCTCCATTCTCCACGGATGCTTGTCTCACATAGTGTGTCAGACAGGCTGCGATAACCACAGTTTTATTTCAATTCTTCATATCTTGCCATCCAAACTATGGGAACCACTTAGTGGCCAGTGACCCAAAACTAAATGAAATTATGTTGAACTGAATGTGGTCTTTGCTTGCAAAGATGATCAGAAGCTTAAATTTGCTGCTATTCAAGCAATGCCCATTAAATGTATTTGAAATGTCTTGCATATTAAAGTTAACTCATACCAGAAGACTGTGATTCTAAATGGGATAATGTTGAGTCCTTCTTGTCCTTGTCTCAAAACAAGTTTGTTTGATAGTACGTTTTATTAAATTGTACACTATGTCTTACTATCAAACTAAATGCAGTTCATGAAAGTGTCATTGGTATGGTAGAACATAATGCACTCCAAATGCAGGTGCTGTTCTCATAAGCTTTCTAATACAGAAAGCATGGCCTCGATTCTCTGCTTTGCTGATACGGTCATAATTATGAAAAGCCCTCAAGGTTCCCATCGGAGCACAAACACCTTGATTAATGAATCTTCAGCTATTAATGGTTGTATTATCACGAGACACCCGACTAATGTATAGAGATCATAATAGAGATGGTTGACGGCAGGTTAGAGCGACCCCTGGAGAAGGGGTCATTTAAAAAGTCCTTCAGGGGTTCCGTAATTAGACGCCTAGTTAATGTTCTGAGATTACCTTGAGAATAATGCAAATGGGAACTTTCCATGTGATTTTGTGTTCTTATACTTTTCCATTTCATCCTCAGTATAAATTCTTCAAAAAATACTGTCCATAATATGGGAATCAAATGCATTTAATTGCTGGTCTCACTTATCAAAAAAGACTTCTTAAACTCAGATGACTTTGTTGCCATGTTTTTTTTATTTTATGTGTAATAATAATAGTCATAATAATAACTCTAATTTTATAGCACCTTTATAAACACAGTTTTTAAAGTGGTGTAAGAGACAAAGCAAATGCAGGACATCCAGACGGCAATATAACAGCAGGACGCCAGACAGTAAGGGTAAATATCAACATAAATACAAATAAAAGCATAAAAGCAATAAAAAAAAGATGACATCACATAAAAGAAATGGGCTTCATGAAGTCATTTAAAAGAAGTCGGTGATTCTGTGGGTCTTATCTGTTCAGGCAGTTGGTTCCAAAGCTGAGGGGCCCTGATAGCAAAAGCACGGTCACCTTTAGATTTAAGCCTCTGGAATAACCAGAAAGGCCTCACCTGCAGCAGCAAGGCGGCTCATATAGGGTCAACATTTCTGATGTGCTCTATAACTGATCAGTAAAATCTTGAAATCCACTCTAAAACAAACAGTTTTGAGCTAGTTTCAAAATGAGAGAGTGACTTTTGGTTTTTGCCAGATAGGAGGGAGCTGCTGTTTCCAGGTCAGGGTATTAGAGCACTGGTTTAATTCTAAAGATAGCGCTTACCAGTAAAAGATCATAAATTTATAGCAATTGCAACTTTCTCTGGGTCAGGTTAGAAAGTGAACTGACCCCCCACCTCCGGTCGTAGCTGTAGCGGCAACGCTGCTGCTCTACACTGAAGCCAGCGCTGTTAACAATAGTAGTTAATATGGGAAAGAGACAGGTGTAACACATTCACCATCTGCAAGTTGACAGCCATGACTTTCCATTAGGATTTTGTCATCGAGCCAAAACCCTTATCAGTTTCAGTGAACAGGCCCTGAATTCAGAATCTGGCTTTTTTGTTCAGCTGTGTGACAAGTTGTACCTTTCACAAGCTGCCACTTCTCTGGAGATGCTGACGTACCCTGAATCCAAAAGCAGCTGCAGACGCTGTTTTTGCTCAAACACTCAATAGAATGAATATTACAAACTTGTACTTATTGTATATCATAATACAAGTCTTTGAGAGGAACAGGATTTGTCGTATCAGCAAACTTCCCTTTGTAAAACGTATCCTCAAACTTGAATTTGTGGTTGTGTTAATTATTTCACCACAACTCTAATGAACTGGAAATGTCTTAAGCTAACACGGATCA